>LR140031.1:0-20412 GCA_900659605.1 Tisbe holothuriae
CCAGGCAGGCGTCCGCGATGCGAGTGGGGCTGGCAATTCGAACCGAGTGGAGCGCAGAAACAGTATCACTCCTCCTAGAGTTTCCAGGCTTGGCCACCAGGGGCGACTGCAGCATTCTTTTCTCCTTTACTATATTCTCCCCTCCAATCTCTCTCGTCCATAGAACTAGGAATATATACTTCCGTGGGTGGCCCACCAACCGATGAAAGAAATTTTCTTTCAACCGATCGAGCTAATTCTACTGTATACCATGGTATATAGCGAGTTAGATGATAGATTTTCTATCGTTAGATCGAGCCAGCCCTTCAGGCCGTTCAGGGACGACATCATCCGGCGTTCAAGGAGCGAGGAAGAATACAAAATATAAAAGCAGCGCGGAGCGCGCGATGTCTTTCCCTGAAATTGTATCTTCAGGGCCTTTGCGCCTAATACTAACATAACTGGAAAAAAATTGTGTGTATTTTTAAGAGAATACTACTATACTTGAAAGAGCCTATTTTGGGATCTTTGTGGCATTCTGGGTCTCTAAACTTTGATGATGCAGTAAAACTACGGTAAAGAAACTTGCGATGCAATGATCCCAAACAGATTTTAGGGGCTGACCACACCTAATAGAGGACAACCAATAGACATCGGTCACTCATCGATGGCGCATCAATGGCTCATCGATTTTTGACCAATAATCAATATATATTGCCTCCTCATCGATGCACAAACGATGCGCCATCGATGGCGCCATCGATTTTTGACCAATGTCCAGCGGCTCTCTATGTCATGTGGTCAGCCCTTAGATACCCCTTAATGGCATTACTAGGTACTAAGGGCTTTATGTTAGTGCGCTTTCTGCTTCTTCTAGCGCCTCTTCTAAGCCTCTTCTAAGTGCCTCTTCTAGCAGGCAAGCCAGGCAGAGTTAGAAGAGGCACTAGAAGAGGGAGAAGCGCACTAACATACGAGGGAAGGTTGCAAACATTGTATAATAACCGTGGAGCACGAAAAAACAAATTGTTAAAAAAATGTTTTTTCGTGTTCTATGATAATAACTTATGCGTAGAATCTAAGGACCGCTTCTTTAGTAGTGCGGTAGCCACTAAAATGAACTAATGAACCGTCACACTTTGAGTCTTTGATCTTACAAAGGTACAGGTTAAAAGTTATTAGCAGAAACATTAAATCGGATTATTCTTATATAACCATATTGCCACTTGTGGTGGACGAAAGTGGTTTTTTTTGCATGAACACTGCGGGATCCTCACCGAACTCCATGCCCGAGCCTTAAAATCAAACCTACGACCATCACTGGCGCAGACGGCGCCTTGACAATGAACCACTCAATCTTGGACCTGACAAAGTGTTGTCTAGGGTCCATGGAGCCGCTCACCCACCACTGCCCCCTTGCCGGTGCGGGCTTTACTTAGGAGTAAGTGCAGGAATATTATTGAACCCTTCAGTGCCTAAAATTTGTATAAATTAATTATATATTATTACAGTTTGTAACAGTAAACATGAGAAGTTTACATGAGATAGTGTGACGTATGTCCTATATCTTGTTTTATTAAACGAGTATTTTTTATATTTTATAAATCTATATAATTTCCAGACCAATCTTTAGTATCCAAACCAATGTTTATACCACAGGGCTGCCACAATTCCCATCCGTGTTTTGTGATGGCAGAAATGCGGCTGCTTAATTGGACTCAATACCTTAGAGCGTTCACTATGAACCCGGAAAAATTCCTCAAAGTCCATTTCTTCTTTCGCCTTCTTTTCCCTCCCCTGAAGGCTGCGCAACTCTTCTAGGAATTGGCCCGGTTCTGGCATCCCAAGGTCGCCCTCCTTGAGATCCTGATTGAGGAGAATATCATCCAACTTCCATCTGCGCGGGTCGAATATCTTTTCAGGTACGAGCCCGGTGGGAATGTCACTCCACCCTGGCCAATTCTCCTCACAGGCGGGGCAGGTGCAGATAAAGTCATAGCGAAGGCATTTGAGTAAGCGACTCTTCTTTCCTTGGTATGGATACGTAAACCCGTAGCTCACCGTCAGCTCCTCTCCCGCCTTGATGGGGGAGGTTGCCGCGATAACTATGCGGTTGTCTCGAAAAATAAAGCAGGCATTGGGATTGCAGGCGTGATTGATCATAGATGAATGCAGGTAGAGTGCGCTGCCGATCTGTTGCTTGGCCACCGGTAAGCACATCTTGCCTTGGAACAAACGACGCCGGGTGGAGGGTTTAGGCTCGTCGATAGCAAAACTATTGGCTTCTATAATGCGAACATAACGACGCATGACTTTCAACAGCTGGGCTTCCTCCTCTGAGTTAAGGCCACTCTTAGCCCACTGAGTATCCTGGAGTAACTTGAAGAAGGAATTTATCGTGGTTAGGTTGTTTTCTGGAGGCGATTTAAGGGCGTATAAATTCCACAAAAATCCATAGTTGTCGTTAGGGTAGTCTTCTGGAAGTTTGTTATAGTTGGGCTCGGGAAAATGGGTTCCTTCAAGAAAAAATGGCAATGATTTGAGTGTGATTAGTCTGAGTGCTATGGCTTTTCCACAGGAAACACTCTTTTGCCCCTTGGCCAGCTTGTGTAATATTCCAAATAGACGCATTTCACACTCTACTCTGTGATACGACTGCTGAGCTTCATCGTGGCATCTGAAGGAACAGAAGAGTACGTCACTGCAGGATGAACATGGTATTGGAAGATGAAGGACTTTGGCACAATGGGAACAGTTGTGAGCACCGAATGGGTTGAACGTCACTGACGCGATGGGGATCTCCTCGAGGAGGGTTTCTCCTACAGACACGCTCTCCTTACATACAACACCTCGGCCCTTGGAAGGACATGACACAAAAGAAAGCTTCTCTGAGACATAGCTTTGGGGAAGGTTGTCGTCAATTGGCATTCGACGAGACGGAGTCTTGGATTCTTGAAGCCTACACCAATGCCTCAGGCATAAATACTGCCAACGCATTTGAACTGACGGCAAATCACTAAATGATACTTTTAATAGCTGTTCTTGCATCTTTGGCCATAAAGAATGAGACATAAGACAAAGGATCCTGGAACTCTTTAGACAGGCAATACCGCGGGACAAGATATACTGGACCCAAACTTCCTCTTCTTGCGGGCTGCCTTTGCACACCAAGTGCCGTACCATCTCATTATGCCCCGAGAAATCACCTCTCACTTTGTGAAGTTCCACATGAACACGTTCAATGGGCCACTTGAATGGTTGTGAATTAAGGTAGTCTCTTATTTGGAACAAATGCTCATGAAAGGATGGTTTCGCAGAGGAGCAGCCAAAAGAGGTCATGATTGATTTTTCAGTGCAGAAAAGGGTCAGTCCTGTACCCTCAGCTCTGTTCTTTTAATACTGCTGAAGAATTCCCCACATCACTTATGAAGTGAAGAAGCCCTGCAATGACATTGCAGGCGCAACTGACTCCATGAAGAATTTCACAAGGCCATGCATGGGCTGAAGAAGACGAAAAGAAGAGCGCGCTTTTTCTTTTAGTCGTTCGTTCTTTTGTGGCATGCAGTGGAGTCTGCAAGCCCGCATTAGAAAGGAATGGACTGCCATCAAGAAGATCAAGAAGGGAGGATGGATGCGTGTATCCAAATGTGTAAGACAATAACTAGAAATGTGTTCATCATAAAATTTAAAAGGTTGCCATTTATATTATATATGATGACTGTTTCATTGGGTTTCTTCGTTGCCATAATTTTTTGTCAAACAATATTATTAAATTTACATCCAGAGTAGGAAAATTCATCACATGGGAGGCGGAGGCCCATTGATTTTAACAATATTTGATCTGAATTGAGAACCCACACAAACACACACAATTTAAGTGTCTTTCTTAGCCGATAATACCCGTTTAAACTCTTCAACAGTAACAATACTAACTGTATTGAGCTGCGGCGCTACTGTGATCGGAATTAAGAGATAAGGGCCGGGTTTGAATATGCTGTTAAAACGCTCTTCCAGAAAACGCTCTTCCTGTTTTTGGACAGTGCAAAAAACGCTCTTCCCCATTAAGCTCCATATGAGCATCATAGTGCAAAAACGCTCCACTTCATAGGAGGCCAAAAAACGCTCCACTACATAGGAGTGCTAAAAACGCTCTTTTGTCCAGAAAACGCTCTGCTCATATTTCTATTCTATGGGAAGTGTTCCTTACTCCTTATGAACAGTCTATAGATGATCATTAATATGACTCTATGCTATGGGAATTGTTCCTTATGCAATTATGAAGGCACACCAAATTCTCCTCATGCACTGTCTATAGATGATTATTCAAATGACTCTATGATATGGAAACTGTTCCTTATGCAATTATGAATGCACACCAAATTCTCTCTCATGCACAGTCTATAGATGATCATTCATATGACTCTATGCTATGGGAATTGTTCCTTATGCAATTATGAATGCACACCAAATTCTCCCTCATGCACTGTCTATAGATGATTATTCAAATGACTCTATGATATGGGAACTGTTCCTTATGAATGCATAACAAACCCTCTCCTATGCACAGTCTATAGATGATAATTCAAGTGACTCTATGATGTGAGAATTGTTCCTTATGAATGCACAACAAACTCTCTCCAATGCACAGTCTATAGATGATCATTCAAATGAATTTATGCTATGGGAACTGTAACTTATGAAGCACAACAAACTCTCTCCAATGCACAGACTATAGATGATCATTCAAATGACTCTATGCAATGTGGATTGTTCCCAATGGATGCACAATAAACTCTCTCTCATGCACAGTCTGTAGACAGCCATTTTAATGAATCTACTCTCTAGCTATTAATAGATGCATTTGGTGCTCAGTCCAATATGTAATATAAATGCACTACTCCTGTAACTTCCCTTTGACAGAATGTTTGGAAGTGGAAAAAAACTACACACTATAGATGGAAATCATTCTCCATGATATTACTCTTAAAACACTCCTTTTATGTTGCATCTCAATCTGCATGATCACAGAACATAAACGCATGTAGCCAACAAAAAGCTACTCTTTTTAATGCGTTGTCTCAATGCATAAACAAATGCAGGTGGTATTCAGTTACAAGGCTTTACTTCTAGAAACTTATTCAGCTCAATTTCATGATCAAATCTGCTTAAATATTTATGTTACAATCAGTCACAAGGATGCAGTCTTAGAGTTTCACCTCAATGTACAGATATGCATTAAAGACATGCAAATGGCCTTCAGGCTGAGTACCGAGGCCATACTTTTAATAAAAAGTACAATGTGCATTTTCAAATTGTGCATAAAATGCATGTACATATACCTACATGATATTATAGAGCATAAAATAAATACGGTTGGTATTTATTAAAAAGATATTAATTTAATGCCTCCCTTTATGACCATCATGTACAGGAAATATGTAAATTAGGGTTCAGTCAAAGGCAAAAGCTTTGAAATTGAAATGCTTCAACACAAATGCATGCAACATTCTGTCACTATGTCCGTATTATATACTGTATAATTGGTAAAGTAATTAATGGAAAACCTAATTAACCTAACATAATTGCCTAATCATAGTATTATTTATTTGCATATAGTGTAGTATGTGTAAAATTGCTATATTATGTGAATCTAAAACTGTGTATTCTTACCCTGAATAATCATATAATCAATGGCCATGCATATATTCATAATTTTGTCAATTTCGGGACAAGAGAGCGTTTTCTGGACAAACTGAGCGTTTTTTACACTCTTATGTATATGAGCGTTTTTGGAACAACTCTCTTATCCGAGTTTTGCACTCCTTTAAAAATGTGTGTGCGTTTTCTGGAAAAGAGTCATGAGCGTTTTCTGGAAGGCCTAATTTTGGAGGAGCGTTTTCTGGAAGAGCGTTTTCCTAACCATACCCCGGGTTTATTATTAAGCCAGCAAACAAAAAAGAAATATAAAAATGGCTTACAAAAGAATGCGGCCCTTTTCCAGTAGTTTATCAAATTAAACTCAGAATTAAAACTCATTGCCTGGCATGGCATGCAAAACCTTTTTCAGGAAAAACAGAAGGGAAGGGGTAAAAAATGAGTTTTTGTCCATTACTCCCCAACGCGACGTTAGGTATGAAAACGTGAAAACTAGAGAGCTAACTGGAAAAAATAATTAACGCAAATGCTAATAACAGCTGTTTCCTTTTATTGTAAATGTAGAAACTATATTTCAACTTTCAAGAACCAAAGACCAATACAGTGTTTTAGCCAAGGTTTTAGCGGTCGAGGTCTTTGCGAAAACTAATTGCCCATTAGTACCAAGTGAGCCACCGGCTTAAACAAAAAATATTAAGATAACCTTAACTTCCTGAATATCCGCTTCATTTTGCTTTTCAGTAATTACTTAGTAAGAAATTGTAACGAATCTAAATTAACACTATTTACACTACATTTTACATTTTGAACATATGTAAGCAGAAATGACTTTGCGTTTGCCATTGTAATACTGGAATTAAACATATATGCAAAAATCAAGAAAGGCTCAAAAGCCTTTCTTGACATAAAAATTTCGTTCCTGCGCCCGAAAAATATATGTTGGCATAGTATAAATGTTATGGATGAAATATATTGATATAGTGTCTTATTTAGCACGGGCTTGAATGTATTAGGCATCACATTAGTGTAAATATTAATTTCATCTTCTCTCCCACCTTTTTTGTTCAATGTAAAATCTGACCGAGCTCAGCGAAGCACGTGCCGCCGTGCCGTGCCCAAGAAAATACCCTGACCGAGTTGTAGAGAGCGATGGAAGCACGGAAGGAACCAGAGGGGTCGGGCAATGCCACTGTAGTAGGCATATATGCGGAAGAGACGAAGTAACAATACAAACGGGACTCCATGCCGCTGTTGCCGTCGGGTCTTTTTCACAGGGCGTACCAGCAAGGCATCAACTTCTTGCATGCTGCTCTTGGAGCTGCTGGTCGCCGAGAGAGAACAGTTGCAGTATATAGCTGCTGCCTTGTCGCTGCGCTGCTTCTTCCCTTATCCAACAGCTACGGCAGCTCAAGAAGCAGCTGCTTTTTGCTACCGCTACCGCCTGTTTGAGGCTGTTTCTCCGTCGTTCCTGTCGTCGAAAGTTTAACCTACAAAAGTCTTTGTCTCAAAAATACTTTGTTTCCCTATAAACAACTCATCATATCAGTTGTGTTAGAATACAAATGTATTAACCACGTAAAAATGGAACTGCGTCTTGCATTGTGCTCGTCTGATGGGAAAAACAACCGGACAATGACATCAACTGCACTGTACTCCAGTTCATCACCATAGACCTGGATCTATGTCATCTCCGTTAATGGTCTCAAACAAGCAGAATATTTTCCAGTTCTGGGTCTAAATTGGAGGAGTGGATATTTACAGTCAGCTATACCTACGTCGTGAATTTTATAGCAGCAGCTCCCCGACACAACAAAAACTACAGCCATTTTTTGCTTCGACAAAAAGTGCTTCAGACTGTGCGTGCAAGGGGAATAAGCAGCGATTCTGGTACGCTACTTTCTTTGGCCTCTATTTGTATTAAGAGAGCTGCAATGAAGAATTCTTGGGAGGAGCAATAGTGCCGGCAAAAAAAGACAAAGAAGGGCGCGCTCTCTCGCCTAGACTCCGAGCCCAAAAGCAAGCAACTCTTCAGTCACTTCCTTTGTTTGATTCGACCACAAGTTAAAATTATTGCTATTGAAGTTGTGGATGAAACTGGAGCATCTTTGAAATTTGTCAGATAACCCAATTGTCACGCACAATGAAACGAATGATGGCCGCGAGACAATCGAACGATAAGGCCAGTGGACGCGGTACCGCCATCGCCAGCTCCTCCTCCTCCTCCTCCGCATCGGACAGCAATCCCTTGCGGTCGTCTGGCAGCTGCAAGAGCAGGCTCCACGTCTCCACAGAGACCAACGTCATTCAGAATGGACGTGGCCACCCACACCACACCCGAAACGGAGGAGGTTCCAATGGCGTCTACACGAACGGAAGTACAAGCAGTTCAGGCCAGTGGAAGATGGCCAGAGTGAGCTCTGACCAGGACGAAGAAGCGCCTATTAACCGGAAGCTCCCGAAGGAACTACTTTTGCGCGTTTTCTCCCACCTCGATGTCGTATCGCTGTGCCGTTGTGCACAAGTGTCTCACTCTTGGAATATATTGGCTCTGGATGGATCCAATTGGCAACGGGTGGACCTCTTCGAGTTCCAAAAGGACATTGAGAGCATAGTTGTGGAGAATGTGGCCAAGCGATGCGGCGGATTTCTCCGCCAACTCAGTCTGCGGGGCTGCCAGCACGTAGGAGACTCCGCACTCGCCACCTTTTCTCAATACTGTGCTAACATCGAGTCCCTGAAATTGACGGACTGCAAACAGATCACGGACCGAACTTCTCAAAGCCTGTCCTTGCATTGCCACAAGTTACTTTATTTGGACTTAAATAGCTGCTCTCTCATCTCTGATAATTCCCTACATGCCTTGGCCCAAGGCTGTCCAAACCTGGTTCATCTGGACATTAGTTGGTGTGAAATGGTAACTGGACATGGCGTGAGGGCATTAGCTGAAGGTTGCCATAAGCTGCAAAACTTTATATCAAAAGGCTGTTCTAATATTCATGATGAGGGACTTATTCACTTGGCCCGTCATTGCTCCGACCTGAGGAAGGTGACCCTCCACAGCTGCAGAAATCTTCAAGACGAGGGCATCGTCCGACTGGCCGAGAGCTGCCCCAATTTGACCTACTTGTGTGTGTCCAACTGTCCACACCTAACGGATGCCTCCTTGCTGGCGGTAGCCAACAACTGTCCAAAGTTGGCGACACTAGAATGCTCGGCGGTCTCGCAATTCACAGACACCGGATTTCAAGCTCTGGCTCGCAGTTGCAATTTAATGGAGCGCATGGACCTCGAGGAATGTCTTTTAATCACGGATGCCACGCTTAGCGTTCTCTCAGCGTGCTGTCCCCGACTCGAGTCCATATCCCTGTCCCATTGCGAGCTCATAACCGACGACGGGATCCGCCAGCTCGGCATGGCGCCTTGCTCCTCGGAACACCTCACCGTCTTGGAACTGGATAACCTTCCATTGATCACAGATCAGTCCCTGGATCATCTTGTGGCGTGTCACAACCTGCAGAGGATCGAACTCTATGATTGTCAGTTGATTACTCGCGCAGGAATCCGAAGACTTCGCAACCACTTGCCCAACATAAAAGTCCACGCATACTTCGCTCCTGTCACACCGCCACCGTCAGTAGGAGGTGCTAGACAACGATACTGTAGGTGTTGCACCATTTTGTAATAAGAACTCACCAGATATATTTTGTATGCACTATGGTATGAAGTAAATATACGCCATAATTGGATTCGGTTTAATATGCAATTAGCTGTCAAATGCCAACTTTGACTGCCGGTTTGTCTTATCAACTGTTCTTTTTAAATATTTTTACTGGCATCTGGCATCCCCCTTCTTATATATTTTTGGGCACTACCTTTCAAGCAGGGCTTTAAAGTAATACATTACTTTTAATGTGGTACTTGTAATACATAACTTTTTTGAAAATGCTGTACTATCATTACTTTTTGAGAAAAAGAAAAAAAAAATAGTAGTAATACTTGGCCTAGGGGGGCCGTGGTAGCGTAAAGCATAAGACGTCGGCCTGTGACAGTGATGATCGTAGGTTCGATCCCCCCCGTCCCTATACACCGACCAGTAGGACGGTACTCACCTATGAGTGGGCTCATTGCCAAGGCGACGGCCTGCGACAGTGATGGTCGTAGGTTCGAATCCCCCGGCGCGGGAAAAATATGAACTACAATTATATTACTACATCACAAACTCATATAATAAAGGCTACTAATTAAAGTAATATATAATCATTAATATAACACCTCTGGGAGATGTTCTCCGGGCTTACGGAGACGTGATGACTCTCCCATAAATAGAGGATAAGCCATAAGGCACACTGGTGGATGAACCCGAAAGGGTAGTACCTTGGAACAAACCAAAAGCCGCGAACTAACAGTAGCGGGGATTAGGCCAGGGGCAATCCAGTGCTAAGTAAAAATAAAAAAAGGGAGAAATGAGTTGCAGAAGAATGCATTTGCATTTCTGATAGTACATAAGGCGCGGACATGTACTTAACTAAGGGCGCGGATTTAAGACCTTTTTCGCGGATTTAAGGAAAACAAATGTCAAAGTCTTAAATCCGTGAAGTACGTAATGCGAGAAATGCAAATGCATACCGCGACGACTGGTATACGGCGCTAACGTCAGCATCTCTTCTAAACGAATCTCGGCGGGCAGCTGCGTAGGCAACACTCCTCCTCGCACTCGCGTTTTTGGAGAGGATTCTGAGAGGCTTCTGAGAATACTCAGAGTATACTCGGCGTATACTCGGGGTATACTGAGAGTATACTCAGGACATACTCTTAGGTTATGTCAAGGCGGGTAAATTCAAAGGTTGGTCAGATCAGGAAAAGTCTGATTCCGCACTTTGACAACAGCTGAAATATGGGATGACGTCACAATCTATGTGAGCCATTTCAGCCAATCACAGGCCATTCTACGTGAGCCAAGGTGACAGCCAATCATATAAAGTCAAGGGTTGACAGCTCTCTTAGTAGATATTGCACCAAAAATGTCAAATTCAAACAAATTTGAGGCATTTCTTGTTTTAATTTTATTAAGGAAAAACTACAGATTAATATACCGCCAGAGATATTAATTTGTGTTTTTTTTTCAATCGTAATATTAAAAGTAAAATCGTTTTAACCTTTGATTTGGACAGAAGAAATGCAATGCGTCAACCCTAAAGCTGGCGGCGCAAGAGAGAGAGAGGCCACAGTGGCGCATGAGAGAGCAGCGGCAGAAATAGAGTAAAGGCAGAAAAAGAGGCTGCACCGGCTGTTAGGCTGTGAAGGCCTCTATTGCTTTATAACTCAATTTTGTAAACAATGTGCGCAATTAATGGACTGCTACATAGGTGTGAGAAGGGGAAGTTATCCAAAACCTACAAATGAAATGACTGAGTGTGTTTAAAAAAATGAAAGAAGTAACTGCGTTTATCTTTTACTCTGTAGACAAGTTCTGCCGCCCGTCGAAAATCTTGTCCCCTTCTAGCTGAGCTACTCCGACTCACCTCTGTTTATACCATCTTGGGTTATGTATACCAGGTTAGTTCACAGAGATCAAATTTGAATGTTCTTCGTTTTCCCGCGCTTCGCTGATTTAATTTTACGCGAACTTCTTAAAATAAAGCTGAGCGGACAGCCGGACACCTACGTACATCAGTGTATTAGTGTTGCCTTGTGACCCACTTAGGCAGGTATAGCTGAATATGGTCCAAGAGGAATAGTTGAGCTGATTAGCTGATGAAAGTTAAAGGGATCTTCATGGCTAATCTGAGTGAAGATGGGCCAATTCTCCAAGCTTTTTATATCTAGAGCTTTAGTTTTCCTTCCTTTTTTGTTTATTTTTCGCTTATTTTCCTCTCAGGCAGAGCCACTGGCTGCGCTCAGTGAACAAACCTGTGTTCTCATAAAATCTGGGTATACTCTTAGTATACTCAACGTATACTCTTTACTTTTCCTCCCATCTGGGAGAGCCTGAAGGGATTTTCTCCCTTAAAACAGTGTCTACAGTAATGTGAGTTTCACGTTGTGAACTAAACGTGAAATCTGCGTTGTGAAACTCACAGTACTGTAGACGCGGACGTAAGGCATCTCCCAGACAGGCGTTAGCACAGGAAATATTTCCGGAAATATTTCTCCTCTCAGCCAGGCAAGCTGGGCCGTGAGTGTGTAAGGGGAGGATTTTTTTTCCACACCCTCACGGGCCAGCTTGCTTGGCTGAGGAGGAAATATTTCCGGAAATATTTCCTGCATTAATGCCTGTCTGGGAGATGCCTAAGGGATTTTTTCAAATTCAAGTTTGGCGAGTAGCATGTTACAAATGCATTAATGTATTTTCGTGGAACTCGCAAGGATCGGAATGAGCGCTCTTTTTAAAATGTACAAGTCATAATTAGAGGTAAAATATATGTCTATATATTCGAATATGCCTTAAAAATCGCACAGTGCAAAAACGCTTAGTGCACTTTTTTAAAATTCATTATAATTCACTTTATAGGGGTCACATTGACTTTGCACGCTAAAATGACAAAAATATCATAACAATATTTCAATTATAGTCCTATTCATCCTGCAAAACCTTTAATGTTACATCAATAGCATCTTCAATTGATTATTTTGAGTCCATCTGTGCGTTTTTTGTACAGTCTAAATTTAGTGTGTGCGAAAAATGGAATATGTGCGTTATTTGAAAGTGCGTTTTGAAGTGGCCAAAATTGGTCTGTGCGTTTTTATACTGCGCGATTTTTTAACCTTACCATATATTCTTCAGAGAAATTGGAGAACAAGTCAGAAAAGGCGAGTCTGTTTTAACTTCGATTTTTGCCGTACCATTGGTCATACGCAAACTAGAGCATCATATAGGTTAGGTTACTACTAAAATTTGCTTGATACATAATTAGGACATAAGTATTAAGTGAAAATTACAATTTCTAACCCTACTCTTTGAACGTGCAAAATCTCTATAAGAGTCAGTTATTTTTATATATACCGATTAAACCAATTTCAGTACCTCGCTTGCTTATGCCACACATCTCTATGTAAAATGTTATTTTTTCCAGAATCTCTTTCGTCTCGGAATTAGATGGGACACTCACCCCAAAAAGAAATGGAAAAATAACACCATCCCGTATTTCATCAGTCCTCTGTATGGTAAAACTTTTTTTCAGCCAGTTTAATGGCAGCTTAAAGAATTTGATTTTCTTCAAGGTTCTCGTGAAACCAAGCTGATCGAATCTGCATTGAAGACTTTTGAATTTCTTAGCTGCTTAAGATTCGAAGAGTGGGATGGATTAAGAAAAGACTACTTATATATTCACCACTCAAAGACCAGGCCTGGGTAAGTTTTCCCTTATGAATACATTCCAGACAGGTAACTTATATTTATGCCCATTCCCAGACGATGAAAGTAGATATACTGTATTAGTTCTACTGCCATTGATCTTGACAGAAATAGAGGAAAATATATATGCTCTCAGAAATGGTTAAAGTTATCAGTGTCACGGAGTCAACATATTTTTTTTAATTTTAATGGTCCTTTGTGGTACTAAAAGTGCACATATTGTACTTCTATAGACCATGTCTTTTAGCAAAAAAAGATTTTTCTTTGCTGATAATAGGGACCTAGGTGTTTATAATTTAGCTGTCATTTACGGCTTCTGTGAGATTATTATTAACTTTTTTTTCAATTTATTTCTTGCAGCTGTTGGTCTTATGTGGGTCGCCGAGGAGGTCGACAGGAGTTGTCTTTAAGACCTCCGGATAATAATAAATGTCACTGTCTATGTGATGTTGGTCGAGCTCTGCATGAAATAATGCACGCCATTGGGTTTTACCATGAACACTCGAGACCTGATCGAGATAAGTACATTAAGATTATCAGGCCTAATATAAAAAAGGGTAAGAACGTACCATAATATTTCATACATAACAGAGATTTCTGCTATTTTCCTGTGACAATGATTGATCATCGCCATAAATACAAGTAAAACAGGGGTAAGAAGTTGAGAAACTTAATTCCAAGGATGCGAATGTTTCAATTTTTACTCATACTTCCTACCTGCAAAAGAAAAAAATTGAATTTTAGCCAAAAATTTACCTATGTACATCATGTGTGGGCAAAAGGCGCCAGAACGTCAAATGCACCCAGAGAAAACACCATGAATAAGATGACACTTCACAGTTGCTTACTGCTGCGTCTACATTAGCATAAAAACTAAGAATATATTCGGAATATCTTCCTCAAACAGTAGTAAAAAAGGGAGGAAGCAGAGAAAAATCTTTCTCCCTTTTTTGATCTGCCCGCTCAGCCCCACTGCGCAGGTGGAGAATATATTCCGAAAAATTTCTTTTTTTATTCCGGTGTAAACGTACCCTACAGGGAAGAAAGTAAAAAAAGAACGACACCGATCCTCTCCATTTCCTTCTTTTTCTCTCTCTGGGCTATTCGCCACTACTGTTAGTTTGCGGCTTTCGCTTATGACAGCTTTTCTTCCATTAGCTACGCATATTTAATGCTTATCCTCTATTATGAAAAAGGTTCCCCCGTGAGATTGAGATGAGGAAACTTCTGCCCAGAGACAATAATATAATTATTTTTGGTACTTTGAGTATTAATTCTTAGTTTAGTACTGGGGAGAGCGTGTTTTGTCTTAGTCCCATGCTGAGTCCTGAGTGCTGAGAGAATCCAGTAGTTCTTATTTCAGCCGCCAGATGGCGCTGCGGTAAGTTTTCTATCCGTTATCCATTAATATTGTCATACAAACAGCTGACTGCGTTTGGGTAAATTTTTTGGGTAACATTCATTTTCTACACTGGTATACATTTTAATGCTAGTTATTATGTTACCTTGTAAAGGATTTGTTACTTAATCATAAATTGAAAATTATGCTATTTTAACCCTTTGTATAACTTTAAAGAGGTTTAAAACTGAAAAAGATTTTGAGTGATTTGTTTACAAGCTACACTCAGCTGAGTTCCTCAGCAGACTTCAAAACAGAGTAATTTAAGTGCAAATATATCTAGCTTTTAAATCAGTGGCTACTAAAAACATCGGCAGCTTTACTAGATTCGACTCAGATAGGTAACGGATAGTCTATAGTCTATATGGAGGGAAAATTGCTAAGGAAAGGCTGTGTTGGGGATGAACAGAATGCTACTGTGTTGTATACAAAGAGTTTATGTATTATTTTTCTGTACGTTTGAAATGAAGGTTTAAACTAAACACATGCTTATTTTTACTGTACATTAGACATTATTTATAATTAATTTATTAGCCATAGAGCAAGTTTTAAATCCGCATGGACCCTCCAAAGTAGGCCCCATAATATCATATCTAAATCAAACCACTGTGAATAGAACAATGTACCTGTGAACTTGGTCTCTATAGAGAATAAATAGGGCTTTCATTTGGTAGTATGAAAAAAAATACTTAAGAATGGCTGAGAAATAACAAATCTAAAACTTGTCGCGTCTTCTTTGGTACACCCGGTTATAGTGATTTTGACCCCAAAAATGGGGAATAATCCAGGCTGATATATATTAACACAGGTTGAGCAGTGAAAAACATATAATCCCGAATTTTCTGCAGCTTTCTTGCATGCATATGAGGCCAGACTTATGAGTCATTGAACGTGAGCGGCCTCAACCAATCATAAAGCACAAGAATTTCATTGGTTCTCACGTGACATCCCGCCGAGATTCGTTGCAGCAAATGCGACATTAGGGCGAAATTGCGACAATAACGATTTTCATGTTAGAGATAGGTTGAGCCAATGAACATAGTACTGACCTACATGACCGACTCGACCCGGATTCTGTATCCGACACACTCCTACATGTGGTAGGTCGGGCCAAGTCGAGTCGGCCTGACAGGAAAATCCTTATTGTCGCAGGCTCATTACCTTAAAGTCGCGCTATTGTCCGCATTGCAACAATCGCACTGTTGTCGCATTGCAACAATAGTGCGATTGTCGCAAAATTTTGCGACGAATCTCGGAGTGATGGCCAAGTATAGTTGAGAAATTTGTAAAATAATCAACTGTCACATTAATACGTAACCCATTTATTGGTATCATTTTCATGGTAAAGAGAAGCTCCACACATTCAATTCATTTTAGTTATGAGTGGGAAGAAATTTTTATTAATACACTGTAATAATACAAAATATTATTCCCACTCATAGGTTCAGCCCAACAGTGATACAGTAATTGCCTCGTTTCTGCCGTTTTAAGTACCTTTAAAAATAAAAATATGATTTTAGTACATATATGAAACCATTTTAGTCATAATGAAGGACACATGTATTTCAATTTCCTTTTCACTTTTAAACAAGTATCGGAGGCTCCCAGTCGGGCAACAAAGTAGGAATATTTCCGAGAAAATTGTAATCTAATGTATGATCCAGGTGAAATTTCCAATTTTTCGAAGACATCGCCTCTTTCTGCCACAACTGCCTTCAAATACGACTACAACAGTATAATGCATTATGGACCCTATTTTTTCAGGTAAGTTAATGCTAAATAATAATTACGGCTGCCTCGATATATCAGAATATAAAAATTGATTTGATAAGAATTCTCACCAAGGAAGTTAGCAGAGGAACTGAGAAATTAATCAGAGGATTTTCATTATCCGACCTCGATTTCTTTATTTTGGATACGTATACTGTATACTGTGAAATCTCGTAATAGTCAAACATGATTTAAATATTCTATTTTTCAGCAAAAACAAGAAGAAACGAAAGACGACAATTCTGCCCCTCAAGATTGGAACGAAAATAGGACAAAGAACAATGCTTAGTAAATTGGACTGTATGAAAATTAATGCCCAGTTTAACTGTTTCGATACATATCAACCAAATGTCTGGGAAAACAAAAAAATCCAGATCCTCTGCGGCATTTTAGGCTTTGAATTTAACTAGCTGTGGCTGTGTATAGTCTGATTATACAAATGTTACTCTTTTAAAGTATTGTTTAAATGATAGATTCAGAATAAAGTAATATATACAAGATGACTCACTTGTTTCCAGCTGGGGATGCTGAAAATCTTCTTCATGAGGCCTATCGTTTTTTTCGTGGGAATTTACTTCTTCTCTGTTCCCATGCATAATAGGATTGTCTTCGTTAGCAGAAAGTTCATCTAGAACGTCTCCTTCACTGTCCCAAGGATACACAGGTTCAAGGCGATGAATTAAAGCTGAACCTGAGGCTCCTGTGTGGTACACTATGGTACTGGATCGCGGAGACCCTAAAGGCGTTGACTCCATTTTCTTAAGTTTGTTTAAGTTCATTTAACCATTTTTTTGCTGGCAATATCAAATAATATTATATAGAACTAGTTCACATTTTACTTTTCTCTGCAGCCTTTTTGTACCCACCACTTTCCTATATTGCAACTTACATTCTATTTGCACCTTTACCGGTGGGCAGGCCTATCAAACCTGAGAGGGGAAAGCTTGAGAAAGTTGCAAAAGAAAGGGGCACTTTATAGAAAGCAACAAGATCCCTGACTAAAGAGCATGAAAAGCCTTCCATTTACTTTTCAACTGCCTAGCTAGTGATTAGGCCCCACCGCCCCAATGTTTCCACCATAACATAGAAAAGACGGTTGGCTCTTTTACGTTAGGTTCAAGCCTTCAAGGTGACTTAGTTTTTACGACTTTAAAGATGCAAATCGAACAGTTTTACTTGTACACTACATTTTACTGTACAGAGAAAAATAAAATTATTTTGTAGTCCTTGTTTCTGAATAAATCTGGTATTCACTACGCACAGTGCAAAAAGCCACACTTCCGTTTTGTAGTACATATATAAAGTACTGTACGTACGTACGTGGGGCCGTATTCTAAGTCGCTCGACTGTGTCAGAGTAAATATTAATAAAGTAGAGAAAGCACTGGGCTCGGTCTCTGAAGGTGGCAGGATTGAAGAATAAATGTATATACAGGGTGCACCCGGGTGTTTCATAAATGTGTCCTCATTACAAAAACTAATAGCTCACTTGTGCTTCACTTTAGAACATCTCTTATGAAGTAAAGAAATATAATTTAGAGTGGGACATTTTATATCCACTATTGTTTTTACCCACTGTGATGACTATTTTGTGGTAACACTGTGCTGAATTTAACCCTATAATTTTGGTTTTCAGTACATAATAAAATGGTGTTAACTCACTGCTTTGTCTGAAGTATTGAGTCACAAGTCACATTTACAGTGTACTAACTCTTAAAGGTATATAAAGGTTTCTAAATGTTATATAGTGCCTTGGAGAAGATATATACTAACATGGTGAATATTATGTTTGGCCATCATTTCATCATAATAATGGGGGTTTGAACACTTGCAACTATCAAAATTGGTTAAAAATCAGGGCAGTCCTTCAATTAATGACCATTTGTGGCTATATTTACTAAATAAGGGTCACATTGATTTTTATTTTCTATTAAAGTAGGTATTGAGAGATAGAAGAGGAGGAACGTAGAAAGGAACCGCACTAGCCGTTAAGTGGTGCTCATAAAACAGTACATAGCCCTAGCCCCATCTGACGGGCAAAAAGTGAAGTTACCCCGTGACTTGACGCATTTCTGCGTCATGAACGGCTCAGCTAGAAACTCGTTCCATTCTACATTCCTATTTATATCTGTGTTGCTGGTGTCTGGTGGACAAGCCCTGAAACAAGCGATTACTTTTTCTTGCAGATATACAAATAGTGCCAGTGTCTAAAGCATTTATACAAAGAGATGCAAGTCACTTTGTCAAAGTCAAAGTCGTCCCCTCCTCTTCTGTCCTTCCTCCGCCTGTGTATGTGAATCAGGAAGCCTCAAAGAATACAAATAGAGAACAATTCTCAAATGTCAATTATATATTTTTATGTTGTATGATTATTAATTGACAGTTTGGAGAGAATCTAGTATTGTCCCGGCACCCCGATTCTTTACTTTTTGTATAAAAATATATACATGTATCTTAATATATATTTTTATCAGATCAGCAAGTCTTGAGCTACAAAATGAGTCCATGGCCCTAGCCCTGCGGGGCACCTATGTCCTATAGGGCACCTACTTCTTGGCCTTCTAGGAGCAATTATCACATGACTTTAGTGATATATTGCCTGACACAACCTAACCTAATATTGTATAATTGGTGCCCTAGCCCTGCGGGGCACCTAAAATACAAGACCAACTAATCCTGTAGGTCCTAACCCTGTGGGGCACTTTTTTAAAAAAAATTATAGTGCTAATTTACCTGACCCAACCAAACCTAACATTGTCTTTTATTATTGATACCATGTCTTTGCCCTAGCCCTGCGGAGCACCTAACCCTGCAGGGCACCTAACTTTTAGGGCTCTTAAGGGTAGTAGAGAGTCATATGCACATCTAAGAAGTGACATTTTTATATTTTTGCCCTTTATATTTGTGGTGACAGCAATTATGGTGAATGTATTGTAACCGTCACTTCTCCTAGAAGTGACCTTACAGATCACATTCCTGAAGCTCTTGATGTAGACACCAATACTGCTGACACACATGTATCTGAAGAGTATATAAAGAAGGTTGAATAAAGTATACAGCACAGAAGTGTTGAAGACACTGAACTGAGTAGTACTATTACTAACCCTTCGGTCTAGCTTAGATACTCATAAGACTATCATTACAATTGGAATGTACATGTAACCTAACCGCCCTGATAATAAACCGATTACCACAGTAAAAAAAATGTTCTTTCTGATACATCTAATACTCTTATTTTACATTTCAGGTGGATCACCAGAAGCACCCTACTCAACCCTGAAGCACCCCCAAGTGGCCTCAGTACCCCCACACAAGGCTCACCAACCAGGAGACCCAAGCAAAACACCCCAGGAAGCTTCACAGCATACTATCCAGGTAAAAACACAAAATTAATTAAGGTAAACCACCGAAAATTTCATCCGAACGTGCGTCCGTTTCGTCCGTTTCGTCCGGACGTTCGTCCGTTTCGTCCGTTTCATCCGTTTTATCCAACGAACACTTTTAAAGAACCACCAAAAACTTTGGTCGGATATACATCTAATACTCTTATTTTACATTTCAGGTGGATCACCAGAAGCACCCTATTCAACCCTGAAACACCCCCCAAGTGGCCTCAGCACCTCCACACAGGGCTCACCAACCAGGAGACCCAAGCAGAACACCCCAGGAAGCTTCACAGCATACTATCCAGGTAAAAACATAAAATTAATTAAGGTGAACCACCGAAAAATTCATCCGAACGTTCGTCCGTTTTGTCCGAACGTTCGTCCGTTTGTTCGTCTGTTTCATCTATCTCTTTGTCCATCCGTTTGTTCACCCGATCATTCACCCAGTCATTCACCTGATCATTCACCCGATCATTCACCCGATCATTTACCCAATAATTCACCCGATCATTCACCCGATCATGAAAACGACTGATACGACCGATCATTCAAATAATAATCAAATCACAGTTATACTTAACACCGTTCTCTTACATTTCAGGTGGTTCACCGAACACACCCACTACAACCCTGATGACACCTCACGTGCCCTCACCAAATCCACTCGACGCCCATCAGCAGAAGGAGTGTCAAATGCTACAAGACCTAAATGTTGTTATGAACAGTATTATAAAGATATATGTTTAATAAACATATCTTATACGAGAGCCCAATACGCTGGCTTAGCCTTCCCCCTAACTGTCCAGCAGGACGGCAATTCACACGGACTCTCGTATAAACATGTCTACTCAAAGCTCTCTTTAATGAAGCTTT
>LR140032.1:0-20411 GCA_900659605.1 Tisbe holothuriae
CGGGGCGGATCAAATTAATTTTTTTAATAGCGGTAAAATGCTATTCTAAAGTGTTGTCACGTAACTTATAATACTGAAAATCTTGAATAATAGTCCATTAATCGATTAATCACACACATTAAACTCTTTTTTAACTATTAAACACGCATTTATTGGGACTTTTGTACACAGGTTAACGGATTATAATGGTTACGGAACATGTTCAATCTTCTCATCACATTATCTCTCCGTTCTGCTCCATTGGTCACTACCCACTCGGGGTTCATCCAATAATGCTCCGGTCCCGTTTAGGCCCTGCCATTAAACTCTTATTTTGCATCCATTGGACTGTCCGATCATTTTATCACGGGAAATCCTTCACAATACTCCATGCGATTAATTAGCGTTGTTTGTCATTTTGTGCAATTATTATGTTATAAAACCATGGAGTGTCAATACCTAGGAAAAACATTAGCTCAATTCCGTACAGTTTTATACAAACTGTTGGACATGCCTTGGGAAATTACATTTAATTGACAAGGATTACAAAAAATACATTTGTCTGCAAAAGTCAAGAATTATTGAAATTACAATAATGTAGAAATACACCTAAATAACACCTAGAATTTTATAGTCTCAATTAAAGTTTTAAGAATTATTTTTGCTAACGGATCTTGATAGACAGTGAAATAAGCCAATTTTACAAATTTATTGTTGCTTACTTTGGCTTAAAGATATAACAACATTGATACGGTTATTTCTAAATGTATTTATAAACATTACAATAGCTGATGCTCATGACAATCACAAGGGTATTAAGGAAAAGAAAGAACAATTAACCAAGGTTAGTATATAATATGTAATGTTAACATCGCAAAAATATGTTTAATAGGCAATCTCAAAAATATACAAATCACCTCTCAAAATAACTTTTGATATTTTAAAGAAGCTTAAGAGTTTTATGCTTAAGCAGCTTGATAACTGAAAAAAAGATATTAGGAGTTGGGAGATTCAGATTCTAGTGCCTGAGGAGTATAGAAGCTTAAGGGCTTATTTCTTTTGTTATTTACAAGCGTACTATAATTCTTAGTACTGGCTATTATTTACTTCCTAATATACATATATTTTAAGGGGGTCATGAGTAGCTTAAGAGACTTTTTATATGTGACAAAAACTATGAACCACCTTGATAAAGATTGAGTACACACATTTTGTGTCAACCTACGTCATACCGGTTACAGATTGTACCAGGTGATGCAATGTTAGTGGTATTTATTTATACGTATGTTGAACTTTAACACAAAGTTTTGAAATTATTATTTAGTATTGTCCCATCTGAATAAAACATATAAATGAACATATCAAAGGCCCATTATTATGGGAATGTATCAGCCCACCAGCTTTTGGCTTTCAGTTGTATTTGTGCTTTCTAATATATAAGGCACTATATATCAATAGCTTCAAAAAAGGTTATGCAAATTATATTGCAAATAACTAAATAAATAATAAATGCAATGTTTACTAAGTAAAAAACCATTTTAGGGGTCCGTGGTGGCCGCGCTTGCTAGTCGCTCGACTCCGGCAAAAGAGGTTTGGGGTTTGAATCTCCCCTGCTGCTAAAAGTAAAGAGCACAAATGTATAGTTGGAAATGCCACTGAACTACCAAAATGGCATTGATCAAAAGAATATAGGTCCGTGCCACTAGGAAAATTCAGAGAAGCACCCTTATGCAAATGTGACATGGCACACACATTGCTGAACATCCCTAGTTGGATTGTACCGGGACTCATAGAGCCGCATGCACAGCGTTAAAAACATTTTTAACCAATGACAAATTATGAATCTCTCTTCTACTGACTAAGTGTTTTACACAAGATAGTAGAAGCCTATTCCGCGTGTAAGAATCAAAAACCATTTTCTGCACTTAATCGACCTGCATTTTCGCATTATTTTCCTTCTTTCTCAGCCTACATGACCTGCAGAAGGAAACAGAAAAACAGAAAAATGCATTCATTATTTGAAAAATGTCAGCATGCAGCATTTTTGGCCCGAAAATGGGCATTTTTTATTTCCTTCCTCCTTCCTCCTTCTCACCTAGCCAAGCAGGCTGAGTAGGAAGGACCCATAAAAATGCTGTCATTTTTTGGGCCAGAATATGCCAATCTAGGTGCGGCCTGACTGGCATTATTGGGCAAAAAAGGATGGCATTTTTGTCCAAAAAATGCTGGCATTTTTCATGTTTCCTTCCTACTCAGCTTTCCTGGCCAGCAGAGGAAGGTAGAAGGAAATGAAAAAATGCCATCATTATTTTATAAATGCTGTCATTAAAAAAAACCTGCATTTTTGGGCCAAAAATGCCATAATTATTTGAAAACTGCCGTTATTAATTGAAAACTGCGATCCTTTTTGAGGAATATTGCTGGCATTTTTCACATTTCCTTCTTACTCAGCCTACCTGGACTGCAGAGGGGGGAAGAAAGAAAGAGAAAAATGTCATCATTATATGAAAAATCAAAAAAGTTAACATTATTTAAAAAATGACGGCATTATTTGAATAATGACGTCCTTTTTAGCCCAACAACAACAGCATGTTTTGCTTTTCCATAGTACTCAGCCTGCATTGCTAGGTGAGGGGGAGGGAGGAAACAAAAGATACCGTCATTTAAAAAAATAGCATTTTTGGGCAAAAACATGCTGTCACTTTTTAAAAAAAACTGCCTGCAATATTTGAAAACTATCATCCTTCTTTGCGCGAAAATGCCCGTCTGGGAGCGGCTAAGGGACATCAAAACTTAATATTGGTATACAGACTTTACCTTGACATGCAAAAAATATGAGAGCAAGTTCCTATGAAAAGGAGAAATCTCATATTCCAGGTAAATAAATATATGAACTTTTACATTAAACGCCCTGCCCTGTAAAAAATTAAAACTAATATGTATATAAGCCTCCAAATTTTACTGGGATGTATCAGTAGTATCTCTACAGCATTAGTACAATGTTTAGGAATACAGTGACTCTCTCCCTCCTGTTGTCAGTGGCCGTTGTGGTAAGTTCAATAGTAATAACACTGTCACAATATATTAGGATTACATGTAAGATATATACTCCTCAAAAATATAGCTTTCCCGTAGTTTGCTTATACAATACGGGAATTCTATCCCATGAACACGATACAACATATTTGCCACAAAGTAAGAAGTTTGCCTAAAAGAGCAATTACTCCAAACCAATCTGATAGTACAGAAGGTTGGTGCAGCTAAAGGATGCAGGTTCAATCCCAGCAGTTGAATCTTCCCCCATTTTATTATTTGACTTGTTGTTAACGATGGCGATTTTTTACATTTATTTTTATTTTTATAGTAATTAAGAAGTGAAGTTTATTTTAAGCGTTGATGGATATATGCCATTTTAACTCCTATGCCCTATGATTATGATGGCAAAGAGAGCTGCATCTAGAAGGCGCCACATACATTAAAAACTGTTATGAACTTTACGTACTTTGTTTCGTACTTTTATGTATTTTCGTTGGTTTCGTACTTTTTGTTACGTACATTTTTTTGTATTTAACGACGAAATAGTTGTGTCAATAAACGAGTCTGGCCTTGGTTTTGTAGAAGCGTCAATAAGTGTACTTTATAACAACTTTCGAAACAATATTAATACGCGGATCATTAAAATTTCCTCCATCAAGGCTGCTGTTCCCTCTTCCGACGACCCACCCTCCAATCCTGAGCCGAGAAACATACCATATGAAGGGGCCAATCGTGTAGCCTCAACTACAAAGAACGCTGAAGCTTCTGTTCTTCTCCAGCCCAAAAACCTTCCAGGCGAGGGTGAAGATCTGCCAAACACACGGCTCACCTGCAGAGGAAATGTTAACTACTGAGATCAACAACATCTACACATTCAGACGAAACCGTTTTACAGCAAGGTAATAGATATGGCATTATAGGCGATGATTACACATTTATAGTCTTTTAATGTGGAGTACGCGTCTCTTGCATCTTGTACTGTTTTTCCATGCATGTACCTCCTTGCTTAATGGCAACACGTACTCGCACTTGAAAGTCAGGTTTTTTGCATCCATTTTATAAGATTGCATCAAGGCTCATTTAGAGACCATGCTGATTTTCTAGAAGCTCATAAAATTTAATGTTCTGACATTAGTACATATTGTTTTATATATCTGACATACACTATGTACAACTTTAACTTTTAAGGAGAAATTGTTCGACCCCTCTCGTAATCCCTGCCAATTCCAATGCCCATTTCTACTGCTCCTCTGGGAATATCAGATGTCCAAACAGGATTGCTCTTGTCACCGACCTTGATGAGATATCCATTTGTGGAGACAATTTTACCGATGTTGTAACAATTCCTGCCAAGGATCAGAGTTTTAATCTAGATATTAATTATGAAAAAAGAGGTGTTAGATATAGGACATTTACATGTAAATTAATCGTTTTGAAGGAAGAAGCAACAACTACAACTACAACTTTGGCTACCACAACTACAACAGAGTTAAATGAAGGTAGTAAGTCTGACATAGCATCGGCTCCTAAAATCCTCATACTGTTTCATTTCTACATTAGACTGTCCTCAGGCTTGTGGACAAGCAAATACATCTAATAGAATTGTTGGGGGCAATCCAACTGCAGCAAATGAATACCCTTGGATGGCAGCATTACATTTAAGTGGCAATTGGTTCTGTGGAGCCTTTCTCCTCAACAAAGAATATGCTTTGACTGCAGCGCACTGCACTGAGGGGCTAACAACAGATGATTTTCAAGTTTGGCTCGGGGCACATGATCTTACAACTACCATAGGGATTAAATTACATCCACTGGCTATAATAAACCACCATTCATATGATTCCAATACATATGATTGTGACATTGCCCTTATTAAAATACCGAAGCAAGAGTATTCTGATGTTATAAGCCCCATTTGCATGCCTGATGCAGAGAATGCTTATGACGGAGAACTTGCTACAGCAGCCTGATGGGGTATGGTACTGTTCTCAGGACAACCTTCAAACGTCCTTAACGATGTCACATTAGATGTGGTTAGCAATTCAGAATGTGCCATACATTATAATGAAATCACCTCTAATATGATATGCGCTGGTACTACAATTGGGGGAAAGGATACCTGTCAGGGAGACTCCGGGGGTAGGTTACTAGACTCTAAACTGTCTTAACTTAATACTTAACAATCATAAATCATGTTTCTAACATTTTTAGTTCCGCTGATGTATAAGGGTAATGGATATTTTAAAGCCATTGGAATTTCCTCTTTTGGCGAAGGATGTGGCATTGCTGGTGTTCCTGGAGTCTACGCAAGGGTCACCGAATACTTGGACTGGATTGACGAGAACATTGGATCCACTAAGGTGTGCCACACACCTCAATAAAATGGACTTTCCAAGTGGATGGTGATCGGATTAGACGAAATATTGTATTGATGTACTTAATTGGAGTTAAAATATTTTTGTAAATTGTCTTGGCCAAGACAACTGTAACTTTCGAAATCTATAAATACATTACTACTGCATACAACATATTGTGTATTTTAAATGGTATGGTTAGAATAACGCACTTCCAATTTTCGCACAGTCCAAAAATAAATTGTGCAAAAACGCACTTCCAGAATTTGCTTCAAATTCCTATAATGCACAGTGCAAAGAAGCATCTTCCAAAATTTGCACTTCTGCTTGTGTCCAAATTAAGCATATAGTATAAAGAGTAACTAGAATGCACAAAGAGTCCAGAAAACGCACAAACTACATAATACACACTCATTTAAAATGGTTCCTGGGTGTAGGTGCAGTAATAAAATTAGTATATTGCATATTATATTAGATATGTGTGGGTACCCGACCAGAACACTATTGTTATTGTTATTCATAATTTACATTTAAGGGCAAATTAAAAAGTGATCAGTGTTCCAGGTCTATCTGTTGAACAAAAATAATAATGCTGATTGCTGACAGAACAGCTTTTGACTTAATTTCAAATGTATTACCATGCACACTAGTCATGTACATTGAAGTGATGCATGATGTATTAAGAGGGCTTGGGAGTGCAGCTGTGTGGCTGATTGCCATAGACATATCCGTGCACAACATGGGCATGCATTTAGAGTGCAGCTTTGTGACTAAATTTAACATGATTATGCACATTGAGCAGACTTGAACATTAAAAAAACCTTGTGACTTAATGTCAAGTATATTCCAATGCTCACTATAATTATGCACATTAGGCTGATGGACCTGTTTCTGTAAAATCAATTACTGTAAAAACAAGTCCTCAAAAATTCAAGCCCTTCAAAAACTTCAGTTCTCATGTCAAATTTTGGAATGCCTTCAACAGATTTTTCACATTAGCTAGTCATTTGAAGCAGCATATAGACTTTGTTCATGACAAAGTTTAGAGTGAATTCACAAGGTGGTTTTCACTAATTTGCTATATACCAAATAAATAGACACCAGGCTGGTGGCTTGAAATGACGACAGGGGCCAAAAGTTCCAGTCTGTGCAGCTGCTTAGAAAAGTTCCAAACAAGTTATTTCGGTTTTAGATGGATCTTGATTGATCAGTTCATTTTCCGCCGGTGAGCCACGAGCGCTCGCATTGCCGTCGTCATTGAGGTATGGCATACATATTAGGAGTAACTCAATGGGTCGTCGTCAGAGGCTGAGCGCAAGCACTGAGTATTTTGCATTGACTCATGGGAAGATGATGACGACGAAATAATGAACAATCGAGCCAAAAAGTTCCAAACTCAGCTAAGGTTGGCTACTCACTTTGTAATAAAGGAAGCTAGTTTTCACATTAGCTAGTCATTTGAAGCAGCATAAAGACTGTGTTCATGACAATGTTTGGAGGGAATTCACAAGTTTTTTTTTCACATTTGCTAGTCATTTGAATCAGCACAAAGACTGTGCTCATGTCAAATTTTGCCTTCAACAGATTTTTCCCCATTAGCTTGTCATTTGAATCAGCATAAAGACTGTGCTCATGTCAAATTTTGGAATGCCTTCAACAGTTAGTTCACATTAGCTAGTCATTTGATCAGCCTTAAGACTGTGCAGTGTTCATGACAAAGTTTAGAGTGAATTTACAAGGTGGTTTTCTCATTAGCTAGTCATTTGAATCAGCATAAAGTCTGTGTTCATGACAAAGTTTGGAGTGAATTCACAAGTTTCTTCACATTAGCCTAGTACTTAGTTTACAGTATAGGTGCATAGGTGTTTGTCAGATTACTTTGGAAATGTCCAAAGTACTGAGATATGTTACCCTGCAACATCAATGTTAGCAATCATATTAAGTATGTACATGAAGAACACTTCCAGGATCCAGGATATGGCCAAATATATACATTGTTTGGCTTATCTAACCATCATAAACTACAGTCATTAATAGCTTGCATGTAAAAAGCACTTAATTGTACATACAATAATACCCAGGACAGTTGAAATTGAGCATAGAGGACATACCAATTATGTGCGAATTGTGGACTATATGCTGCCCTTTTAATGGGCGAATTTTGCACTTTCAGTTTACTGAAAATAATATTGGAATGAATTTCTTTGCACTGTGCGTTATTGCACTTTGTGGCTAATTAGGGAAGTGCTTTATTGCACTACTAAATTTTGGAATGTGCGTTTTTGCACTGTGCGTTATTGAAGCATATTCTTTTAAATCACTGATTTCATGCCAGATAGTAGTGTCAACTGCTGCTAGCTAGTAGTGTGAAATTTAAGGCAACTCCTCGATTTTATATTTTATTGATCTGCCGGCATTCCTCGTATGCATATGTAGTTGACTACATACTGTGTAACTCAATGCTTGGGAGCGACATAAAAGGTGATTTAACCAGTAGAGTATAAATTGGACCCTCGGAAGGTGGCTTGAAGATAACTTCAAAAAAGTGTTTTATTGAGTACTCTATGGATCCAATTATTAGCTACATTCATTTTTATTAGTCAATCATTGTACAGACAACCGTCTCCTTCAATAGTTCCACTTCTATAGCTATGAGAAGCCTCTTTGGACACATAACTTGTCTTCATATGACACCTGAAATTGAATGAAGAAAAGTTACATATGGAATGTAATTTGATAATTTTGTTAATGTAAATCAACATAAACATACTTAGTGTCACATATCTTTTTACATTTTTGTGTTTTTAAATTTTATTATATGGCTAATCCTGTACAGCTTTTTATCACACAGTTGGTAGCTGTTCAATTATTCAACTAACCGTTTTTCTGCCGGCTCATATGTAAACGCGTTACATGACAAGGTTTTCTTGCATATCTGCATACAGCCCCAGGGATTGATGACATCTTCAGCTAGGCTCAACCCGGCACCAATGTAGTCGGCAAAATCAAAGCACAACAGCTCTATAAACAGAAGATAATTTCATTTTTGAATTAAATAAATTGTTGCTACAAGTACTAGTACATAACAATGAGCAGAATATGATATTCCTCAAATCTTTTTTGCTTTAACTTAGCCTTTAAGCATTAAATTAAACTAAACTACCCCATGCACCATGGGGGTTTCCTATTTTCCTATGCTTGCTATAATGATAACATACCATGTTCAAAAGATTTATGCTATCAAGGCTCCAACCGATACCACACATAGATCTCTGCAATGTGTATCCACTCTGTGGCTGCTGTCTGCCTTTGGACTTGAATGTACCTTCCACGGGCAGGACTGGGGTCACAAGTAAGGACAACATTACGGACGTCTCTGTAAGTCAGCTTGGAATTCTCTGACATGGAGCCACAAACTTGATTCCCAGTGATTTGCTGCAACATATTATTTGTCAACTTCGTGTTTAGTTTACTAGTTATTGTTTCAAGTTTATACTTACGCCGGCATTCCCTGTCTTTTTAACATTTCCTACCAGAGCCTGATACCCAAAGAATCTAAATTTCCATGCTGTTG
Source organism: Tisbe holothuriae (assembly GCA_900659605.1). Taxonomy (NCBI): domain Eukaryota; kingdom Metazoa; phylum Arthropoda; class Copepoda; order Harpacticoida; family Tisbidae; genus Tisbe; species Tisbe holothuriae. The sequence goes on from LR140032.1 coordinate 8,944, forward strand.
TCATTCTGTCCAGCAGAATTACCCTGTAAAATGGATTGCCACGAATAAAATCAAAACTCATAGTAAAGTAACTGTTATGAACTGTGTTAAACTGTACTGTTTGGCAATGACATGCTCGACTCTATTCCAGAATTGAGTCGTACCTGGTAATAGTGAAATAGCATTAAACATTGTTTGTATGAAAGTGTTTTTCACAGAGAACTCGTCTTGTATGAAAATAAGTAAACTTTCACTCAAACTCTCATACCTGTAGATTTCTTGCTCCTCAGTAAGCTCAACTTGCATCCATGCCCAGGCAACACCAGTGGTATGCCAATATGTGCCAAGGTCTCTGTCAAAAGCGTTGATTGCATAGTGTCCATTATGGTCTAATAAATAGAGAATCCCATTAGTTAACGTACTTATCTGTAGAGATGTATTGCTTACTTGCATTACCAGCTTCAGTCACAGTGAGTGTATGAAATTCTAGTGTTACTGAAATGGTTATTAATGGATGACAATACATTTAAAGAAAAGGGTTTTATCTTACGTGGGCAGAGTACAAAGTCACATTCTTCCACAATGGTGTTATTATCTCCTAGACATTGGTTTCCACTGTGCATTGGAATTGGATTTGTGCAATCCCTGGTCCGGTTTTTGAAGCTATCCGTGCCACACTGTTTGCTACAATTGGACCAAGAGGACCAACTTGACCAGTCACCATGGACTAAAATGAATTAGAAAAGATGGATTTTTACACTAATATTCGAGTACTAACACTTTCCGTGACTAAGCCCTTGAGTATGGAGATTCATATTTCTTCCCGCCAATTTATTCATCCTCCCTTACAAATACCTAAAAATGCCATTATAGTGACCCTATCCATGACAAATTTGTCTTGCATTTAAGTAACAACGATGTGGTAATTTAGCACTAAATATTGACCCAGATTATATGAAAACACAGGTTTGTTCACAGAGCGCAGCCAGTGGCTCTGCCTGAGAGGAAAATAAGCGAAAAATAAGCGAAAAAGGAAGGCAGACTAACACCCTATATATCTAAAGCTTGGAGAATTGGCCCATATTCACCAACTTTCATCAGCTAATCAGCTCAAATTTTCCTCTTGCTGGCATAAATGTTTGGCCCATATTCAGCTGTATCTGTCTAAGTGGTTCACAAAGCTACGAAGGCAGCAACAATCACAGATACAGGGTTGTAGGCTTGTAACCTTCCTCTCAGCTTTACTTAAAGAGCTTTAGGGCCGACGAGAGGAGAGATAAACGAGCTCGCGTAAAATAAGCGAAGCGCGGGAAAAGAAGAAAATTCAAATTTGATCCCTGTGAACAAACCTGGTATACATAGCCTTGACTGTAGATGATGAGCTTGTGTTTAATTTAACTTGCTTTTATTATATTGTAGACTAGTCCAGACACTGATTAAAAGGGATAATATTTTTTATCAGAATGCATATGAATGCTCTAGATTTATGTGGGTAATGCAGGAAACCGTAATTGTTCGCAAAATCTGCTAAATAGTAAATACAGGGTGATCAATTGAAAGTGTGCAAAACTAAATGAGAATAGCTCAGTCATGTTGTTCTTTAGAGGAAAGTTTATTAAGAAAATTTTTAAGAAAAATTCAAAGAGTTTTTGTAAAAGTTTTTGTTTTTAACTGATATGTCTGTATATAAAGGAATTTTCTATTTTTCATCAGAGTGTCAATTTTCAACTTTTTGTGTGAAAGGTTCATGTTTTATGCTGCACTTATGCTGAAAATGAATTTGCATCAACTTTCAAATGCCAAACCAACTTAAGTTGGTCTTTTATTGCTTAGAATGAAATGCTCCACTATTTGAGATACAATTTAGCAAAAGATTGGTAACCTAATACCAAATTAAGTTAAGATACCCATTGGATAACATTGATTTTTGCTTCCCATTTGAAATTTAACAAAAATGGCAAGTCACATGAAATGCATAATTCTCTACTAAATAAAAAAATTATTTCAAAAAATCAACACATGCCCCATAAAATCCTTTAATTTTAGGGAAAATTTTACTTCAGAACCAATTTTCCAAAGTAAACCATGTGTGAGTAAGGCTTATTTAGTTTTGCACAGTTTCTGTTGATCACCCTGTACATACATTATATCATAATCAAATATAAAGCAGTTGCTACGCAGGTATCATCAATATCTCTCCTCTCAGGTCCCATGCAAAATAATGATTTATGGGCACCTTTATTTCCACTATTTTGTGTATGTAGTTTGCCATGGTTTATGAAAAGTATCATACAGGATTTACTTTCAAAATCGGCGTACGCGGTATTGGGGAAGAAGTTCATTGGCGGCCCTAAGAACTTTTTAAGACTAATTAACAATCTAAATCCTAATTATATAAGATAAGAACATTAGCACATCGCGCTATAACATTCAACCAGAGTTAGATTTGGACTTAGAATGGTGTCCGAGCATATCCAGAGTAAAGTTGTGTAAATTCGAAATTTCCTTCGGTTCTGATTTCCAATGAAAATAACATCTATGAATCCGGATTTCACTCATCTGCATTACTGCTTGCTTCCAATATTCATTTTTAATTGCTAGAAAAAAAATGACATTTGTAAGTTGGCATTCAAAAACGAATATGGCAGACAAAAAAGATATATAAGGTCACCGGACAACAAAATGTGCTAATGATATTTTGGATGATATATTTTGGGTGATATTCTGGATGATATTCTGGATGATATATTGGATGATATTTTGGACCCTTTTTCATTACCCCCAGTCATTTCCAGTAGTTTTTGTTGTTGTTCCAGTAGCTCAGTTGGTTTAGTCTTGTCTTGTTGATCTGCCATTCTCGGTTCGAATCCCCTCCCCTCCATACGGTTAATATTGTGAATAGGGTCTTAATTGGTTTAGAATGTATGGCAATCTTGTTATTGTTCATTTTTATTTTATACTTTGGGGTTAATTTAAAGAAAAACTACTGCGTAATTTAAGAGCAATGTTTAAGTACATTCCTTTACATGTACATTAATCATCAGTCATGTGACTGCTCCAGTGACTTTAAATTTTATATTCTCTTTGGTTGTCCTCATCTACTCTGCAGCCTCCCTGGGCCCCGAGTGCGCCGAAGGCGCACGAGGGGCCCAGGGAGGCTGCTTTGCAGACTTTATATAGGGGATAAAATGTCCCATTTGCATGGTAGTCCCAGTAGCTCAGTTGGTATAGTGGCTGCATTTGGATTGCAACGTTGCAGGTTCAATTCCCCTCCATTTTGGGTATATATTTTTCTTTCTCTTTTACATTTTTGCGCATTTTCACGTACAAGTATAGATTCAAACCATAATCAATACCTTATCTGACTTTGGCCTACATGAATAACTTATAAGTTTTTTTTAAGTTTTTAGGTTTAAATTCTTTATAAAACTGTAGATGGCGCTGTAAGACTATATTTCATCCAAAATATCATCCAATATATCATCCATTATATCATCCAATATATATCATCCAAAATAACATCCAATATATCATACATCATATCATCCAACAGATATCATCCAAAATATCATCCAATGTATCATCCATTATATCATTCAATATAGCATTCAAAATATCATCAGCACATTTTGTTGTCCGGTGACCTCCGTGAAAAGACAAAAAAGATACCTTAGCTGCAAGTCCGCTTGAAAGAGTTTCGGATAGTGCTCTAAATACATTTAATTTTAAATGTCAAGGATGAATACAAGAACTATACAGAAAAGTCAAGACTGTAATAAGAAGACTGTTAGGAACTCACGCAACCTCTCTGAAAGTGAGTGGACAGCTGAAATTTCAGCTCCCACTTTACTTAAAGTTTCGAACGGGAAATTCACCGTCTTTCTGCAAACCGACTACATCAGTGTGTAGGGCTCGTCGCGCTGGTCACGTTGATCCCCCCCAAGTGGGTCGAGGTCATCCGCTTCGGCGCCCAGGAGGTCTTCCAGATTTCGTCCAATTCCTTGCTGTTGGCTGACGACTCAGCTCAGGCAGCCCAGGCGGGAATTTCAGCTGCTGGCAAAGAGACTCTGCTCTTTTCAGTCATCGCTTCGAGGGGATTCTCCGTGTCCCTTCCAACCGTCTACTTCATCGGGTGGAACTCAGCACGCTGGGGGCAGTGCTCGCGTCCAGGTCCAAGGCCAGGTCCGAGGGCGGCGCCTCCGTGTGGACGACTTTGTCTTCAACTCCTCTCCGACCCGGCGGGAACGGATCTGTGAGAAGACACCAAGCGGGCATTCGACCCACTTATCACGTCCAACACGTCAACACGTTGGGCACAGCCTACTGGGCTTGCAAAACGGGCTCATTCATCTCCCCCCCACCATGGTGGGGAAAGAAAGGAAGGGGGACAAGGACAAACGCAAGTCCCTACCCTACGACGACTCGGCCAGGCTCGGTCTGAGGAACAGGCTCCGGTCGGCACTGCCAGCGGGCGATGCCAGCATGGACGGCGTCAACAATCAGGACGTCGGCGTGATCAACTTGGAGGGCGACGGCGACGGGGTCGGGGCGTCCTACCAGAGCGAGATCATCCCCAGCGGGAGTGATGAGGGTGGAGCTGCTCACGGAAAAGGGCAAGCTCCTGACCACGATCAGCAACACAAGCTGCAACGGCAGCTTATTAATCATGTCCGAACGGACGGTGGAAGTGGAGGCGCAGGCGCAGGCGGCTCTGGCTCGGGACGGTCACTGCAATCGGCGGCGGCAACGGCACCCTCTGGGGGTGGACTCAGCTCCAGTTCAAGCTCAAGTGGAGCCTCAACCGTGGTGGCTGCATCGAGCGGCCGCAAGGGAAAGGCAGCGCAGAAGACGATCGGTCACAGAGAGGGCTTGTCAACTGATCGTGACGCCCGTTCCAAGAGAAATCTTCTCACAACTGTCATGAACACCTTAGGGATGCTAATTGGCAAGGACATTGTGGTTAACACGGCATATATCCACAACCACTACGGTGTCGAGGACGTCGCGGACGTCTTCTCGGACATCTCGGAAAGCATGAACGCATGCGTTGCAGCGGCTGGGGCCATGGACGGAGCGATTGAGCTGCCGCCTTTCCTTGGGCACGCGCTCAGCTCTGGTCTTCTCGCACCCGGCACAAACCACACCTTTGATGCGAGGTGTATGCCTGTTGAGCCGGCGCCGACTTCGACGGCAGACCGCACAATCAAATGCCTCCTGCAAGCCATGGGGAAGAACGGCATTGACATCTCGATGCTACAACAGGCCCTTCCAGAGGACGTCAGGAAGACCATTCAGACTGCGACTCAGCAGCAGCCCTCCTTTGCGGCAGTGGCAGCATCAGGCTGCACATCACCACCATCTATGGGGTGGGCCTCCGAGGCGGAGGAGAACTCGCCCTCGCACTTCAAGGGTGCCGGGACCAGGGCAAACACACTGCCATCTCAGGGGCATGGCAATGACGATGACCTAAGGCACACGATCGACGGGCTGAGAGGTCAATTCAGACCACGCGGAGCGGGACGTGGACTACGGGGCGCTGTCCGCGGTGGCAGGGATGAGCGAGGCCGTGCAGGCCAAAGAGGGTCAGGTGACCCTGTCCGAGGCACCCGCGGTGGTGGGATCAAGAAGAAATCGTCCTTCATTGGACGCCGCGGTAACGGCTTCATTTATGCGAAGCTTCACGGAGGAGGAGATGTGCCAAGGGACTTTCACCCGGTCTTCCGCCGTCGCATCCTGGAGTACCTCCAGACTCACCGAGGGGTGCAACTCAGCGCCAATGAATGGCGTCCTCCGGGACTGCTAAAGCTGGTCACTCGCACCAGAGATGAGGCGACTGACCTGGCACTCTGGATCAATGATCAGTCATGGGAGAACGGTCTCAAACTCAGCGCCGAGGCGGCATCCTCTAAGCAGGGCTTCGACGTCAAAGTCCAGATTTACCCTCGCATCGATGACCGGTGGGAGGACATTCTCGAGTCCCTCATGCAACGAAACGAATTCCCGGCGAACCATTCCTATATTGGCCGGCCGAAGGAGATCGTCCACACGGTCGCCGACAGCGACCGCAAACCCCACAGAGAGCTTCTGCTCACTGTGGATGAGGGGCTTCTGGCCCACATCGTGAACCGCCGCCATGAGCGCGGCAATGGTCGCATCTGGTCGGCGCTCGATCATTCGTTGGAGATCCGGTACTCCAGACCCGCAGCGGAACGCTTTCTCGCGAGACATGGCTACACCACAAGTGGTTTGAAGGCTCCAACTCAGGGGCAGGCGGCTCGAGACCGGCCTGAGACCGAACGGGAGAAACTAGCCTCGAATGACGAGGACGTGGATATGTCCGAAAGCGCGGGACAAGACAACGCCTCGGCGACGGACGAGAGCCTTCGCGAGGACCCACACAAGACGAGGGGGGACCTGGATCTGAGCGCGGACATGGACGTCATGGAGAACGACTTCACTGAAGTGTACGAGCAGTATGCGGACGGCAACGGCGACACGCTTCTGGACTACGAGGAAGAAGATACGGAGGATAAGAAGAACGAATCGGAAAATTGAATATTGTATCCTTAACATTGTACTGATTAATTGTGTGTACGCTATATTTTATCTGAACATTTTTAAACGGCTCTTTTAACAAAATAACCTGATACAATTAGAACTACGCAGTCCAATTTACTGGGATGACTACTAGTAGCTCACAAAATGAAATAAATCTCTTGTTTTATACACTGAACATAAGAAAGTCCACAACTGTGTGGAGCGAGTTGAGCCAGTTCACATCTGGCAGTGTAGTAGCCGTTCAGGAAATTTCTGTTCGACAAAGCCGGTATATCCCGGGACTGTCCCTACTACGGCAGGCAGGCTCAAAGGCTGGCCTTGCTGTGGTAGGGAACCTAGATGTTGCCTTAGTGCCATCACTCTGCGACGATGTCACTGCGTGCGCACTCCTCAATATGGGCAACCAAACGGTAGTCCTAGTTTCCCTATATATCCCGTGTAATAAAACTCCGGACTTCTCTCTCATGCAGAAAATTTCTGACTATAGTCAGCGCCATAATTTCCCACTCGTGTTGGGCTCGGACACCAACAGTCATTCTGAATTATGGGGTTATGACAGCTCTACAACCAGGGGCAGGGACTGTGAAGAGTTTCTTGTTCCCAACGGCCTTCAAGTTCTTGCTACGGGAGGACCCACATTCGCGTCTGAGGACGGCCGATCATCAAGCACAATTGATATAATTGCGCACTCTCTAGGGATTGTTCCTCTTGAATGGGGTGTCCAGTCATGGCCCACAAGTGATCATAACCTTGTATACTCCTCCTTTGATCTATTAAGTCAGGTTGAGGCTAAGAGACGAATTAGGTCAACCAACTGGGCCCAATATGAGCCCAGGGCGTCCAAGCAAATCACGAATAGACGAGTGTCCGATAGGATTGATTGTCCGGATATGGAACACTGGGACAAGCATATCGCTCGCTCCTGCTTGACTGCTTTTGGCAGAACCTGTCCCAAGGGAATCATTAAACCCAAGGGAGATGGCGCCCCGTGGTGGACCCCAGAACTAAATGACCTGAAGAAAAAGGTGCGTAAACTTGATGACATAAAGAGGAGGAATAGGACAGACGCTAATGTCAAATTATTTAGGGAAGCCCGATCATCATATCGGACCGCCCAAATCAAGGCGAGCAGATCGCACTTCAGGGAGAAAATGGACTCAATGAAGAGCATCATGGATGTCAAAACCCTGGGTAAAATGATAAAACCCCGGCCCAGAGCCAGTTTACCTCTGATGCAGAATGGTGACAACCCTGGCACATTTAGGTCCACGCTCGAGACACTTCTGGATGAGCACTTTCCGGGTCATTGTGCTACTCAACCATTAAAGAGCTTCCATCCGAAGGGAGCAATCTCTCGTAACAAACTGATTCATAGCCATCTCTTTATTACGAAGGAGACAGTTAGGGAGTCCTTTAAGAAATTTGGCTCTTACAAGGCAGCGGGGCCTGATGGTCTCCAACCTGCGCTTCTTCAACACCTCTCGGATGAAGCACTTCAGAACATAGCCCTTATGTACAGAGCTTCACTCTGCCTGGGATACCAACCCAAGAGCTGGAGAGAGGCCTCGGTGTCCTTCATACCAAAGGACAAACCTCAGCACGAGGGACCTAGGGACTTTCGACCCATAACCCTTGCATCCTACCTACATAAAGGCTTGGAACGCATTGTACTCTGGCATCAAGAGCAGACAACCCTAAAGAAATTTCCTCTCAGTAAATGGCAACACGCTTTTCGAGCTGGACACTCGTGCGAGAGCGCACTGAGCGAGGTTTATAACGTCCTTGAGGAGGCCCAGGCCAATGAGGAAGATTGTCTTGTGATTGGCATTGACATTAAGGGTGCCTTCGACAACGTCCGTATCGACAGAGTCATAAGAGCACTGAAAAGAAAAGGTTTCCAACCTTGGTTCATCGACTGGTATGGTTACTATCTCGAGAGTAGGTCGATTACGGTCTCCTTTGGAGGAGTTAAACTAACGCGCTTTCTTGTGGTCGGCACCCCCCAGGGCGGAGTACTATCGCCAGTTATCTGGAACATCATCTTTGACGAGTTTGTCGTGGAAGTGGGAAATGGCCCAGGTCTTCATATGACCGTCTTTGCCGATGATGGGGTCACAATAATATATGATCGAAGCATGCGTAATATAAAGCGCCTTGCTGAGTCTTTTCTGGAGACAGCCACAATCTGGACCAGAGAAGCCGGCCTTGAAATACACATTGGTAAAACTGAACTGATGCATGTACCCTTTGGCAAGGCCAACCCCCCTCGGCTGATGCTTCAGAACACTCGGCTGAAGTATACCAACCGGATTAAATTCCTAGGAGTTCAAATTGATGACGGGCTGACCTTTCAGCACCATATTGATAATAAGATCAAAAATGCGAAGATGATGCTCACAAAAGTCGCCGGCCTCCAGGGCAGAGACTGGGGTTCTAAGGCACAAATTGTTAAATGGGCCTACAATATGGTGATCAAACCATCACTAGCGTATGGGGCCATGATCTGGGCTAATAAACTCTCCTCTAAGCAAATTGCAAAGCTACGAGGGATCAACCGACTTGCCTTAAAATGCATGGCGCAGTGTAGAGCAGGAACCCCAACAATGGGTCTTGAAATCATTTTCGACCTCCCACCTTTGGATCTTGAGGTTAAATCAATGGCCATGAAGGCCCACATGAGGCTCCAACTGCCCGAAATAGTTCAGGGGCACAGACTCTACTGGAACGAGAAGGCCATACGTATGGGCATGCACCACGATCACTTCGATCGATATTCCGGTCGCTACCTTAGGAAAGACTTTAAAGTCATTCTCGATAACGGCGAACCTTCCGGACAGCCCACAGTGGCAGTTTATACGGACGGGTCTAAAACCCCGTCAGGGACCGGCCTTGGCATCTCTATGGTACAAGGTGACAATGAATTCTGCAGTATTTATGAGCGCTGCTCTGAAGATACTACGGTTTATGAAGCGGAGCTAACTGCAATCAACCTGGCGGCTGAACAGTTATCTCGGCAAAAGTGGAAGAATACCTCCATAAAGATCTACTCAGACAGTAAGAGTGCCCTCCAAACTATAAGCAACAGTAAGCTCAAATCATCTCTGGCTTCTTGCACAGTGTATAAGCTGCAAAACCTTGCAAGGAAAAACAACCTAGAACTTCATTGGGTTAAAGCACATGTGGGGATACCCGGCAATGAGCGAGCTGATCAGCTTGCTAAGAGAGGTACACTAGTGTGTGGCCCTACACGTTTCCAATTTAAACCACACCACTCTCGGGTGAGTGTTACTATCAGGGGTGATCTCCTGAAGACCTGGCACCAAAGGTGGGTAAACAGTCCAACCTGTAGACAAACAAAGAACTTCTTTCCTGAGCGGAACCCGCAAAAAACCTGCATGCTACTTAAGCATGGGCGTATGGTGGTAAACCAACTGGTTCACTTCATCACGGGGTTCAATGGACTCAACTATCACTCCTACAAACTGGGGAAGAGTCTCACAGAGGATTGCAGACTGTGCGGCGAAGCCGTAGAGGAGGCTCTCCACCTCGTTAAAGACTGCCCGGTGCTGCAATCGCTCTCAGGATCTTTGTTCGGTCACTGGGGTATTCAGCGTGACTGGACCATTCGTAACCTCAGGAAATTTGTGTTACACCCAACAGTTCAAGGACTCCTAATTGATCCGCATTACGTGGATCCTAACCTGTCACTGACAACCTAATATTACTATTACATCCCAGTAGGAATGTAGCAACTAACTCAGTAATCAATCATATCTCTATTGTTAATTGTAGGAAGAATCTGTTGTATATTAACTGAAAAATTAATTGTACTGTATCTGTGAGTCCACTCTCTATTGCAAGTCATCGGTCTACGTATGAGCATGTTTGGTCCATAAAACTGAAAGAGAATAAATACAGAATACAGAATACTTATTGAAGTTAAATAAGTAATTTAAAAAAATCCATGAGCAAACCCAGGATTGAACCTACAACCTGTAGCACCCATACCTCCTGTACTATACCGCTGTGCTACAGCAGCTGTTATCGGAAAGAAAGAATAAAAGTGCGATTTAAGCGCTGTAGCAAATGCCCTCCCTGTGCCCCGCGCGCGCACAGGGAGGGCATTGTGGGTAAAGCACTATAATTGTGGGTAATGGTAATATGAATATACCGTACAAAAACAATGATAAATTAACCTAAACTTTAAAATATACTGGATGTAGAGCAAAAGAGCCTATAGGTCTCCTTAGTGCTGAATGTTGGGTTAAATGTTGGGTTAAATGTTGAGTTAAATGTTGGCGTAGTATGTTGGGTTAGAAGTTCGAAAGTCCTGTCAAAGCCATGTTAATTATTATATGAGAATTATCCATTTTATGTTTGAATATACAGTATTACATATAATGTGTCATATCATAGCACGTAGAAAAGAAGAGAATAACGTTTGTTAATTTATCTTGCAAAATCGATTATCTTATTGTTTCATGTGCATGCAAGATCTTTAAAATGTGGAAAGTTGAGATAGAGTGTCATGACAATGTATTTGTTTAAACATTGCTTGTACGGTCATGAAGTAACATTTTTATAACACAAATGTAATACAAACACGTTAGTTAATCCCTGCATAATCCCAGCTATATTAGTTTATGTTACATTTCCCTGCATTAATAAAAACGGTTTCGCTTGTGTTTCTCCAAAAGTGAGGCTTGGAGACGGGAAAGTTTTCTGCTGCCAGAAGATGTATCAATAGCTTGGAACTCAGTATATGTCAATAAGGACACAGTGAACGTCGTTCCAAAATGAATGTCATACTAATGGTGCCTAAAAAGTTCTTCATCATCAGACTCAAAGAGGGAATCAGACACTTTTTTGTGCTGCCCGAACAATTAACCGAACATTTAACCGAACATTTTTTTAGATCAGTAGATGGCGCC
>LR140033.1:4580-20377 GCA_900659605.1 Tisbe holothuriae
TATTCATATTATATATATTTAAGCTGTGAGAATCTACAACTTCTTCAACAAATATATATATATTCTCTTTGGCAGCTCTCTCTCTCTCTCTCCCACTCTCTCTCTCTCTCTCTCTCTCTCTCTCTCTCAGATACATCTCATGGCTTATACCTCCCTCCCTCTGTTCCAAAACGGGGCTTTCCCTTTCACAAGTGGGAAATAAGAGAAGAAGAAGAAGGAGACTGTGTGTCCTTATAGCGCCACCGCCGAGTGCAGCAGCAAGTTTTCTTGTGTAAATGTAATCTCCAATGAACATCAATATTGGTTCTTCTTCTTCTTATCGCTTCAGATCATCTCTGCTTCTGCTGCTCCTTCAAGCGCTTTTTACACAAGTCCTTAGCTGCTGTGTCGTGGGAGCAGCAGCTGCCCGATTCAATGAAGTCAGGGTCGCCATTGAAATAGTAAAGCAATGGCAACCCTGCCACGCGGCCACGGACTAATAAGGTCGTAGTAAACAGGATAAAACGCTGCTCTGTTGCTTTGATGGAATACTTTTTGATGATGGCTGATGAAGAAGAAGAAGAAGGAGAAAGTTTGGTTGGGAAGAAAGGGGGAAAGAAAAGTTTCGTCTCCGGTGTCTACCTTCAAATATCATCATCGTCTTCTCCGGAGAGAGAGAGAGAGAGAGAGAGAGAGAGAGAGAGAGTTTGAAGCCTCTCTGTCGGCAACGTAATCAATGTTGTTGTTGTTGAGAGTGATGTATTAGGATTGCAGGAGAATGGATTTTTCTTCACGTTTTAAAGGTTGAAGGTTGTTTTTGATGGAATGAGGATATAGGGTAATATAACATCTTCACTGCTCTAAATGATTTTGTATCCTGCTATTAACGGCTCTCTTAAGTAATGGATATCGAAAGCTTTCTAAAAGTTGATAGTTGTTATGTATAATTTTACTGATGATCATTCTCTCCAATAGTCCCACGGCATTGAATTGTGTTCTTGTCAGATCTAATTATACACACACTTCTTCTTATTCTTCCCAAGGATTTTTGTACATGACTTTCTTCGCCCACTTACTTTCCTTTTTTCCCGTGAACAATCGCTTCTTCTTCGATTATTTTCTCTGATTGATTGTGAGAAAAAAGATTTAGCGGAGGAATCTCGCACGTTCACCAATTATGGACGAAGAAGAAGGCAAAAAAGTGTTATAACGAGGAAAGCTGCTGTCACACATGATATGAATGCATCAGGGATGCCGTTTTCTTACTTGAAAGTGGCGGCCCTAGACATCCTTTTGATATATATCCAAACGATGTTGATTTTCTTACTTTGTTGGCAATGCTTGTATTATATGTTTTATACGTAAATAGGCAAGCTTTAGTCAGGCATGGTACAGAACTTCAGAAGGACAACTAAAATAGTGCATTTTAAAAAAATGCCTTTATATCATAACAATAATTGACTCACACAAGTTCAACGATTAATTTAAAAGTAGACACAGGTCCTTCTTTTCTTTTTAAGCCATATTTTTTATTATATCATGCATAATTTTCAAGATTATGGTCTTGTCCAATGTAGTTTAAAACATGTTCATTTCTTTCGCAGCAGTACCTTTCGTGCATTCCAAAAAAGCCATTTCCATCCCCTTTTTATTTCTCACAAAATTATTCATTTCCCTTTCCTCCCATAGGGCTGAGACTCTCGAGTGTCAAGAGTTGATTCTCTCTTCTAGCAGTTGTTACAATATAGTTAACTACTCAAGCAACAAATGCCGTCCCTGAGTCCCTCCCCCTTCTTGGAATCTGTGGTTTCCACTTAAGCAATGCATGAGAGCACCGCTGTTATTTTACATGCTTATGACCAGTGCAGTCTACATGACCGTTGGGTGGGCAGTAGAATGAAACTTTAGGGCTCAGCTGTGTCGAGTGGAGGAGGGGAGAGTAAGGGTGCTTATGAGAAGTAGTACTAGATGGGGGCAAGGGGGGCCATTTAGGTGGACGACGACGTTTCTTTTGGTGTCTCTGTTTCCTCCTTCTCCCCTCTTACGAATCCTAGAAGAAGCAGTTTTTATGTCTTTTGCTCATGAGCCAACTTCCTTCCCCATGGCTTTCACCTTTGAGTGTTGTTGTTGTTGTTCCTCCTCTTCTCACCCTCTGTCCTATCCTGGTTTTACAGACCATTATTTGCTAATGTACAAACTGACCTCACGTTGGCCTACTCTCAAAATGTAATTTCGCGGATGATTTTGACTTAAATCAAATTTGATTAAAATGGGAAGAGGGGGAAAATGTGTCAAATATAACCACATTGTCAAATACACAAAGTAGTATAAGAAAAGTTTATGTGCATTCATTTGGCTGGTTGCATTAAACCCTTAAACTTTTGCTTCTTCTCTTCTGTTCCAAATAATGATTAAGAGAAAAGTCCGTATTTTAGCTGAGAAAGAGTTGGGCATATTGAGCTCAGCGATATGACCAAAACTAATCAAGGTTGCAAAAGTGGATTCCCTCAAGCTAAAAAAACTTGCTCCCTCCTGTTATTTAATCCCTCCCTTTACTACTTCTTCCTTCTCCTCTCCTCGATCTTCTCCCCCTTTAAAAGTTTTAATTTCATTACTCCCGTTCATTTGGTGCACACACCCAACTTTTGAATGACTGTTTGCACGCCCTGGAGACAAAGTGCAAAGGACTTTTTAAAACAGTCACATTAATATGTGATGATGATACAGTCTTGAGACGGAAGCAGAACAACTTACTTCTGGTAAAACAAATCGATTAGTTTACGTGTATCGACTGCCAATGCTTCTTCGTATAACGAGTATATGCTTTGGGAATCCGCAAAAACACACCCACCGAGCAAATAAATATCTTGCCTACTGCACAGCATCCCCATAAATCAAATCAGTGTTTGCGGCGCCATTCTTTCTCTCCTACCTCCGCGAAATGGCGAACGAATGGTCATAATAATAATAGTTTGTTTTCCTCTCTCTCTCATGGCATTTCTCTCGTTCTTCGTTCATAGAATCAATGGAGAATATCATCCATGAGCCATAGGCGAAATATAAACACCGAACCGCAGCAGCAGCATTGTCCGATAGGCCAACCATTCATGGCCACGGTCTCCATTGCTTTATACTCTCCTTGCCATTCTCTCTTACAGCACACCCATGTATGTCTATCTCTATGCATAGGAACAGCTCCGATCGGGATCTCGTCCGTCATAACTGAGCTAATCTTCTATTATTATCATCCGTGTCGGTGTGTTTGTTTGAAGGCCAAAGTGGATGTCTGTCCGGTTGCAGTGCGTTAGCTGAGCCAATTCCCCCAATGGGTATCATATGGAGGAATATAGCGTACACTTGAGTTAGGGTTATGGAAAATGGATCTACGAATATGGTGGCGTACGTCAATGCCAATATAAAAGTGCACTAGTCTCTTGGATATTGCATGCGAATATCATAATAATCTCTCTCATCTTATGTACATGATAGAGTTCATAAAGTGCATGCATTTATTTGCCAATGATGCAGTTTTGCTTTTTGCTCTCGTCTCGCCAATCTATTTTAATACCTCTCTGGAGGTCTAAAACACGAATTTATGCGTACGACTCCTCCAAGGCATCTTGAACTTTTCTTCAGTCATGTTACACAGACATTTCCCTTGTGTTTCCGGCCCTTTATCGAATTCCAATTTCACAAGGACTTTCTTCTTTGATTGAAATCACGTTTAAAATATTTGAAATCGTCTCTTCAATGATTAATGAGGTTTAAAAATAATCCTACCTGTTATATTTGAAGCTTATTGTGTGTGAGAGAGGTGCAGAATGTGGATTCTGGCTTGATCAGCAATATTCAGATTTAACCCACTATTGGAATGACATTTACATTATTATTATTCCATCCCCTCAAGGCAGGCATAAGTGTACTAGAAGTTTCTTCTTCTTCTCCACCACCGGTTTTAATCCCTGCTAACTTGCATCAACTCAAAACACTGTCGGCAGAAATATGATTATGCAAACTTTCCCGGTGCAGCAGTATCTTCACGCATTCCTTGGAACTTTGTTTGTTCTCACATGCTCCACTTTCTTCTTCATCTTCAGTCTCGTTGAGCAAATTTGAATATTCTCACTCACGAAAAAGTCGTCGTTCTCTTCAATGGACGAGAGCTGAGTTGGAACTAGAAGTGGAAAATCGGCTCCCTTTTTTGTGCTCATGGCACTTCGACAGCAGCAGCTGAAGGCCTTTCACTCGGAGGTCGGCTAAGCCTCCGAAGCGGGTTGCGGCTCCTCCGAACACCGATCGGAGGAGAGAGCGGTGACGCAAGAGGAGAGACTCCTTTGCTCGCTCGCTCAGCAGTGAAAGCGAAAGCCTTGTTGTTGTGAAACAGAGGAGCATGCATTTAAAAACAACGACGTTGTCATTTCGTCGTCGTCCTACTTCTCTCCCATATGATGTGCTGCTTCATAATGGGAAATTAACGCGCTGCTGCTGCTGCCCTGTTTATTTACCAAGGGTGTCCAAAAGGTTGTTTTATGGAATAGAGAGCAAAAATCGACCTATGAATAATAACTTTGAAGCCCCCGCCCATGGTTGTTGAGTTTCCTGTCTTTTAAACGCAAATCTTCTTCTTCTTCTTTCCATAGGAGTTTCCGTTTGGCGAAGAAGAAAAATATGTCTTTCTTCTCTCCTCTCCTGGCAGTCAGCGGAAAATAGCAGTAGCAACTTGTAGGGGGAATGAAAACTCAGTCTTTTAGAGGCTTCTCCTCCTTCTTCTCCGGGTGAACGAGCGAACGTGGTCCTAAAGAAGATGGCAGATACGAGCGAAAGAGAGTTTCTTCTGCTACTACTACTGCTACCACGGCCTAAGTACAGCTGCCGATGGTGCCAGGCAGAGAGGGTCCAAAGGAGGGCTACCTTGCCCTTCGTATTGCCTGGTGGATTGAGAAGAGGACGACGACGGCAGCAGTGTTGCTTCCGCTTTCATTGATGCCGCGAAATATGTTGTCAGCGGTCGAACATGATGGATGGGCTCTCCCTCCTCCGAGCGAGAGACTTCCTCTCCTCCGAGCAATAAAACACAGGTGTCAGTTGAACACACAAACATGTGTTCCACACAATAACCATTATTAGCTTTTCCGAAATTAAAGCCTCTTTTTGCCATGAGTCTTCGTCGTCTGGGGTTATCTCTTTTTTGGCCTTCAAGGCTGCCTCAAGTAGCTATAGCGGCTCTATAAACGGAGGAAAGAAGGGGACTCCACCCAAAACTTTTTTGCTCGTCGTGTCTCAGAGTGTGTAGGTAGCAGCAGCAGCAGAAAAGAAGATAGTGTACACTGTAGCAACTTCTTCTTCTTCTTCTTGGAGAAAATCGTCTATATACAGCTAGTCGATGTCGTTTTTTGCCGACTTTGTTTGTTTGCTTTTGGGTCTTCGTCAGAGACTTTGAAGGTATTAAAGGGATCTTCTTCTTCTTTCTGGAGGAGGAAGAGGAGGAAAAACAGTTTAGGCTCTTAAATCAGGCTCCGAGCCATGAATTGAAATCGAAAGCCGTTTAAAACGTATTCCATCGATGCAGCAGTTAACCTTTATTGGAAGATCATCCGTGGAGTTTGAGTTTGTTTCTTTGCTCCACTTTCAACTGCAATTTACAACCTCTCTTTCTCATCCACTCCTTCTTCTCTTCTTCCTTATTGCACTGCCCAATGCATACTAAGTATGATCTACTTTGCCTACACTCTCTCCCGGGGATGCCAGTTTGCTCTTTAGATATTAGATAGGGGACCCTCTTCTTCACACATTCTATACCATAACATGGCAACCCTGCCTGTATCCGAGACAAGGCCGGCGGAGTAAAATCTTTATGGCAACATATTTCTCTTCTACTTCCGTGAAAATTGCGGGGTCCGAAGACGAGAGAAAAATTCAGGGGGAGCAGCATCGGCTATGATAATGGGCACGCTCTTGGCAGTGAGAGGAAGAAGAAGAAGCTCGTTTCTTCTCTCTTTTTAAATGTGGAGAGAATGAGTTGGAAGTAATGAATGGCAGCGAGAGACGAGCAAACGACAACAACATCAGGCGTTCAGTTTATGCTGATGAAAATGCCATTAGATCCAACTTGTAGTTCCCGTTGTTGTCTCTAGGGCGGATGTTGTAGGGGAAATATAAATTTAGATGACAGTTGTTTTTCTACTTTTCCACCCCTTGAAATGTGTCCCAAAACTATTATTTCTCTTCTTCCCCCTTTGAGTGACTTTAGGTCTTCTTCCTGTCTGTCTTGGTCATTGGCGGAAAATAATAGAGCAGGAGAGATATCTTCATCACTTTATATCATTTTCCCCTCGGAAGAGAATCTAAGAAGTAGGTGAATTGAGATTGCTACAATCTAGACTTCTTCCCAGTCTACAAAACTGCGACTACTACTCACTAATTGCGGAATGAAGCTTTCTTCCCCTCTCTGTAGAGGAAGAAGAGTGGTTCCAAAGGGTTGATTACTCTGGGAGAAGGAGGAAAAGGTGATCTTCATTTTCTTTTTCTGGGGAGGGAATGAGATGGCCGGCTAGACCAACAATAACAACCAAAAAGTAGGAAAAGAAAGGGGTGAAAGGATCAAGGAAAATGTTGTGGGTGAGGAACAATGCGAGTACAGTCCGAACATGAACGAGGTTATTATTGCGTTAATGAATACTTAGTTTTATTCCTTTTAACACGTATTCCTTTTATTCAATTCTTTAACTTTATCTTCATTGGTGTAATTTCATGTATTAGATGTATTGCATAGCTATAGACCGATCTGCCTATTGTGCCCCTTTCTCCAAGTCTGCAATTTTAATGTACAAGAAGGGTTCGTCGTCCCCTACTACAATGAAGCAATTGAAGTCATAGTCACGAGACGAATGTCCGGTGACAGTTGACAACATATGACGGCCTGTCTTAGCAATTCAAGTTGCACCCGGCTTCCCTGTACGAATTATAAACTCCTTGGCAAAACCAAACATTCCTCTTCAACCTTGAGCTTAATCTTGTTTCTCTTTTCGCTAAACGCGACACGTCGATTCATTTCGAATCAATCAAGTGGGGCTCAAAAACCCCAGTGTTGCTGATCATCATCACAAGGGGGCAAAAAACCCGATTCCTTTACGACCTCCACGATTGCTCAATAAACTCGTCAATACGCGGGGGGAGATTGAAGCTACTATGACTATCACTATCGACTGGATCTAAAAGCAATATGAACTATAAATGCATATGATGTAGGTTGCAATGGATGAAAAGTGAGTAAATAGCGATGTTAATCATCATTCAAAACTATTCTGTTTGCCTCCCTTCTGTTGTTATTGTAGTATTGTACACAAGCAAACGTATTGCCATCGTGATTGGCTCTGAAGACTCCTCCTTCTCGGTGGCCTTGCTCTGATGGATGGCCAGCCACCCACTTTGCTCCTTTTCTCATCATATTCTATCCGAAGAAGAGGAAAGTGTACACACACATAATTGGGTTCAAAGGACTCGTAGTCTGCGTTTGGCACTGCCAATCTCCTCCTCTTCGATGCATGGAAGAAGAAGAAGAATAAAGGACATCTGGGAGACGCAAAGGAACAAACTTTGTTGTTTCCAAACTCGTGCGTTTGTTCTTCTCGCTGGAGATGACGGATTGAGTCTGGAAGGGATGCCAGGGAGCTACAACGGTTTTATGCCATTGGAGCCCTGCCCTGGTACTGTCATCCTTCAAAACAACAACTCATATTTGTTTGTCTTCTTATCCCAAAACGGTCACATTCAGAATAACAAACGATATGAACCAACAAGGTCAATGTAAGAAAAAGTTGGAGCTGGCAGAGCAGTTTTCAATGTCAAATGCACAAATCAATGCAATATTGTGTGCCCAGCAGCTCTTATCGGTCAATCTGACTTCTCAAGAGTCCTCCACTTCACTTATAGAGTGACGACGAGGAGTCTATACACAATGTTCAGACTTGAGACCGATTATACTTTTATGCAGAAGTCATCATCTACTTCTCCAGAAAGGTCAGCCTTTTCACTTTTGATAAGAATCTCTCCTTGAAGCAAACTCTACATATGGGTGAGTGTGTGTAGAGAGAGTGGAAAAGTACTATTGCAGGAAACGTGTCTGTAACCCTTGCAGAATCGACGGATAAAACGGTCGTCTCAGTCCAAGAAGGAAACCGTTCCTTAGATCCGGGGAAAACAATCGCCTTTCGTCTTCAAAGCATTTGACCTTGGAGGAGGAGGAGAAATGACGACGACGACGATATTTGGACTCGAATTGATGACAAACACGAAGAAGACGAAAATGGAGTTTCGACGCTTGTCGCCGCTTCCGGTGAACGGAATATGAACAGCGGGTGGGAAAAAGAAGAAGGCATTATTATATTTGTATTGGACAGCTCTAGAGTCTATTATAACAGCTTTCTATGACCCTTTGGTGTGTTTAAATTAATCACTGTCGTAGGATGTGCTTCAAACGAGGCCGAATTGCAAAAGAGACTGGAAAATAATACTCTCCGTTCTGGGAATGTCAAAATGAGACTTTTCTTTTTCACCGTAATGTTTTTCATCTTTTTCATCTTATCCTTCTTCGTCTGGAGTTCTGACCACGGCAGATAAACAACCGCCGCCCTATTTTATGGCACGCTCGTTCAGCGAAATTGCTTCTTTCCTTCCATTGAATGTAAAACCGGTTCAAAGAGACAAGTCCTTGATGATGGACTTCAAGTGTCAAAGATGGAGGAGAGCGTAGTGGCAGAAAATGATGGAGTAGGATGAATGCATGCAATGCTAGACGAAAAAGTTGTGATATGGCAGACTCGTATACAGCTTATATTAATCACCTAAAATGTGAATGAAAGGGTCGAGGACTCGAGGAATGAATTGTTAAGACAATTATATTACAGATGACAGTGTATGTGATATGTGTGCCGTTTAAAAATGAGCAAACACTGTAGGGATGAATAGTTTGCATTGTCTTTATAATTTAGCAAGATCAAGATTCCATTGCATCTAACCGGGTCCATAGTAATGGTTTTTACTAATATCTTCAATGTTGACCTTCGATTCCTGGGCAAATGCATTCGGCTATCATTTTTGCGTCCACAGTTATACATTTTCATTATTAATATTAGCCACAGAATTACTATAAGACTCTCCATTCTACAGTAGTACACATATCCTTGCGCTTATGGTCCCTAATGCAATAATAATATCCATAGCATGGCAAATTATCTAATGCATTATATCGGTGCGTATCCTTCATATTTCGCAAATATAACCAAGGCCTTCTTTTCATCTGAATTCGTTCCAGCTGCTCTCCTTTGTGTAATTGAAGAAAAAGGTGACTGATGGGCCGCCGAAAATAGAGAATATGGAAAGAAAAGACGCGTGTAATATTGTTACACCGCCACCTCCATTGACTCCACTGGATGACATGCAAAAGCTCCACTCAGGTTGCATGTAGCAATGTGTGTAATCCCAGCGGTCTTAAGAAGCAGCTATATACGTAGTTATTGATTGGCGCTAACCTCATTTTTGCCGCAGCCAGGCAGCGAGGGGTGCAGTTAGAAGACGATAATTATTATGATTATAGGGATGCAGGATGGTGAATTGGTGATACATGAAAAAGTACACCCGTTGTTATTATATGCAAATACGACATATATGAAGTGAAAGTTTGCATAGAAAAAATAGTAATGCTCTATAGAGCCACTCTACTGTAAATAATCTATAAAGAAAAGATTTATTTTTGAGCCATGCTTCGACGTACACGTCACTCTTTAAATCAAGACAGGTACGAATGAGGCCGGTGCATTTGTGTTTTGAATTGTCCCAAAAGAGTGAAAGCCGTCCAGCAACCCAAAACACAGTGATCATGGAGCTGACGAGACGGAAGCAGAACGGACAAGAGGACGAGGCTGTCCTCATCATACCACATGAGGAGGGCGTCATCAATGATGGAGCGGTTACGGTGGCGACAGCCGCCAGGGAGGAGTCTGAGCGGCGGAGGGCCAGGCAGACGCTCTGTTACGCAGTGACCTTCTGCGGCGCGTGGACGTTCCTCTGCGTCACATTCGTTCTCTACATGGAGCTGGAGAAGCTCCTGCCGGCAAAGACATTCTCCTCGTCCTACTGGCTGAAGCGGAAGCCGGCGGGTCACGTGACCTACCTGGTGGACGAGGACACGGCCTTGTACGCGGAGATGCTGCCGGAAACGCATCCTAATGCAAGCGTGCGCGGGCTGCCGCATGACTTACGCGGGTGGCCGCACGGCGCTGCCGGGGTGGGCGTGGGCGTGCGTGACCGCCTCCTAGACGATGGTGAGCGTCTACGCAAGCGGCGGATGTACGAGCGCCACGCCTTCCAGGAGTACGTCAGTGAGGTCATTGGCGTGCACAGGTCGTTGCCAGACTTTAGGCACGGATGGTGCGAGGGCGAGTACAACACAACGTCCTCGCTGCCCAAGACGGCCATCATCATCTGCTTCCACAACGAGGCCTTGTCCACATTGCTCCGGAGCCTGCACTCTGTCTTTAACCGCTCTCCTCCGAATCTCCTGCAGGAGGTGATTCTGGTGGACGACGCCTCCGACATGACGCACCTCTTGCCCGGTGGGGAGCTCGAGGCCTACCTCGGAGACCACTTTGACTCCAAAAAGCTCCGAGTTGTTCGTCTTCCCGAGCGCCAGGGGCTCATTCGGAGTCGGGTGGCTGGAGTGAGAGCGGCCTCCTCCGAGTCGGAGGTGCTCACATTCCTTGACTCCCACATCGAGGCAACGGAAGGATGGCTGGAACCTCTGCTGCACATTGTCGCGAATAACTCGACGGTAAAACTGTCAAACCTTTTTTGGCCCGTTTAAATAACACTCTGAAAGTGATGCATCTCTATGGGCTTAATTCTGCTCGAGAGCCCTTATCCTGATGCTTCTATAATGCGTATATCCTCCATGACTTGCTTTAGCCCCCTTTCTCCTCCGCTCTTTATTCGGCCATTGACTTGATGGGGCCAAAAGCACATTGCAAATCCCTTCGGTTGAAAGAGAACGGAAGGAGTGAATTCTAAAACGATACGTTGTCCTCCTCATTATGATAAAGCGGGTCATCCTCATCATTCATCTTGCAGACGATCGCCTGCCCCATGATCGACTCCATCAACGACACCTCCTTCCACTACCAGTTCGTGGCCGACGACCTCGTCGGGCTGTTCACGTGGAGGCTCGACTTTGAGTGGCACGCGTTGGACGCGAGGGCGGCGGCGGCCAAGCGGCACCCGTGGGCTGAGCACGACACGCCCGTCATGGCCGGCGGGCTCTTCGCCATTGACAAGGAGTGGTTCTACACCATGGGGTTGTATGACGAGGGTGAGGGATTATTAAGATTTCCTTTAAGACCTAGCAGGATGAAACAGAATTCATTCTTTTCCATAAGCTTAAAAAAGAAGAAAGAAAGAGCTGCCTAAGTGATCCAGAGAAGAAGAAACAACGGAAGAAGAACGACCTTTTTCCGACGATGTAAATGCGTCCCTTTTATTTCGATTTCCCTACTTCTTCTTCCTTTCTTTCTTTTTGAACTGAGACCCCTCTTAGAAACCAAAAGGACTTCTTGACAAGAACTTCTTCTTCTTAGTCGGAGAGAGAGAGGAAGCAACATCAAATTCAAACCAGAGCCAGTTTCAAGAAGTAGTAGGAATAGGAGAAACTCCGACATTTTATTTCTCACGCGAAGAAGAACTGCTTTGACCTGAACATGTTTTTCTTTCAACTCTTTTTTATGTCCTGCAGAAATATTTTGTCACCTCGTCATTCTTTTTCCCTTTTCTCCCCTCTGTCTTCAAACGACGGAAAAATAGAAAAAAATAAGACTGAAAAACATGGAGCAGAGTCGCACTCCTGAAGCATTCCCAATGGAAACTCAAGCAGTGTTTCGCCATTTTGCCCAGGAATCCGCCTCATTAGCTTTTTGTGTATTCCAGGCATGGAGCTCTGGGGAGGCGAGAATCTGGAGCTGAGCTTCAAGAGCTGGCAGTGCGGTGGTAGGATCGTGATCGTGCCATGCTCGCGCGTCGGCCACGTGTTCAGGGCGTGGACGCCGTACAAGCTCAGCCCGGAGACCATCACCAAGAACAACAGACGGGCAGCTGAGGTCTGGATGGATGAGTTTCTACACCTTTTCCTGGACAGGCAGGGTTAACAAGATGTTACAATATGCACCCGACTTTAAATACAGACTTTTCAGAATGGGCAAGCACCACCTTCCGTTTGAGGAGCGCGTTCCCGCGGCTGGAGACCTCAGCGAGCGTCATGAGATTAGGAACAACCTCCACTGCAAGAGCTTCCGCTGGTATCTGGATAATGTGGCCACCGCCCAACTGTTTGAGCCTCTCAAGGGCGCCGGAGACATCTCCAACCCGCTCACAAGCCTCTGTCTCGACAAGGCTGAGGACCCGACCAAGCAGGCTGTAATGGAAGACGATCCGGTGGAGCTGTACCCCTGCCACGGACTGGGCGGCTCCCAGTACTGGTGGCTGACGGCGGCCGGGCAGCTCATGCGTGACTACAGCTGCATCGGATTGACCCACGGGGAGCTGAGCCACAGCCGGCCAGGCACTGCGCTGGTGCCGTGTGAGCGCGCCGGCATCTGGGAGTACGACGAGACGAGTGGTCGGCTGAGGCACAACGGACGGCCGCCCAATGAGTGCCTGTCCAGCCTGTCGACCCACGAGGGGTCCTTTCTTGTCTTCCGAGAGTGCGACGCAGCCGACGACAGGCAGCAGTTTGTCATCACCAAGTACAACGCCACCGGTCTGGAGTACAGAGATCTGACTGGGCCGCCCACCGAGTACTCGTTTACTCGGAAATGAAGTCTGTGATATATATCAAAAGCGTCATTTTATATTTAAAGCACTGATTTAAAGAACACACTTATGTGATTTGCTAGCCTATTGTGGAAAAATACAGAATAGAAACGTGAAAATGAACTCCTCATTCCGCCGTCACTGCCTGCTGCTGGCTCTCCTGCAGCTCTTCAATGACCTTTTGCAGCCCGTCCTCCACTTCGGGGTTGACACCGGGGTAGCGCCGGCGACCGAGCTTCTTCTTGCTCGGACTACCACCATCGTCCTCATCTTCAACCTCTCCCTCAGCTGGCATCTCCGTCTGCACATCGTCGTCGTCGTCAACCTCCTCCTCCTCTTCTTGCTCGCCGTCTTCACCCTTGTCCGTTCCTAAATAGAAATGTATTAGTCACGTTCAAGGTTAGCACCAAAAAATGTTCACCTTCTCCTCTCGAATGGTACACAGAGTGAAAGCCTTATCTTATTGCATGGAAGACACTTATTTGCCCGTGCTATCGGTTCCTGTGCTCTACATATTCTGCATCCTCCTCCTTGGCCGGTTGCTCCGACCATGCTGGACGACAAATGTTCCACCAAGGCGGCGCCCGATCTGCTCCTCCTTCGCCATCAGCCCGCCGGACGTCAGCCTCGACCCCGGGAACTCCATCGCCCAGTCCACCTTCGGAACTGTGTTGTGTGCGAGAGGTGCAAGGTGGTGTTACATTGAAATGTGCGCCAGTGATATTACGAATATTACCGTTCTCGTCGCTGCCGTTTTCAGCGATCGACTCCACGGCTCGCTCACGCCGAAGAGCGCCGATTTCCCTGTGGACACAGCGTCGGAGCTCCTTGATCACCTGGCCGGCGTCTTGGTCGCCATCGACCTATAAGGAACTGTAATGGTACTTCGTTTGCGTATAATCTTTATATAGAATTACGATCTTAAGCCTGTTTTGTTCATCCAACGACTTGAGCATGGGCAGGGTGAGCTCCCTATAGAGCTCCAGCCTCCGCTTGTATGCATCCAGGCTGTCATCAATCCGACCGTGCCTCTGCCCCAGACTGCGACCCAGCTCCAATTCCGAGCAGTCGATGAGGATGCACGGCGGCTTGCATTCCGTCTGAAAAGAAATGGTTAAAGCAACGGACAAACACACATGCTAATCCACTTATAAACTAAGATTCGTCGAGAGGGCTTTCTTGCTAATTATGTTATTTGTCCTAGACGGGTCCGTCTGAACCGAGGTCAATATGTTGACTGTCTGTATTAAAAATGGACAGTTACCTTTTCCTCAAAGCTCTGCGCCTGTACGATATCCTTAGGGAAACCGACAATGAAAAAGCCTTCCACATTGGATTGCTCCGCCTGAATGGCCTGCATGGCTTCAAGGCATAAGTCGAGAACGATGCCCTGAAGGAAGGTAAGAGTAGGCACGAATAACAATGATATGTTTAAAGGATTCTACCTGCGGCACCATCTCCCCCTTCCGCATGACCGTCTTGACCATGTTCGCCTTCGACTCGTTCGCCCTGGACGGCGGCTTCCTGATGTGCTTGGCCGGCGACGACGGCGACTGATCGCTCACCCCGTTCGGGTGCAGCTCAGCCAGATAATCCCAGAGCAGCCCCCCGACCGGGATGCACTCCCAGTTGGGGTACAAGGCGGAGATCTCCTCCATCTTGTCCACTTTTGCACTGCCAGGACCGCCTGAAATGAAGGCTATTAGTGTGTAAGATGACGCTTTAATCTTAGCTTCCAACCCATGATCCAGATGACAAATGGCTTCCCTCCGTTGAGCGTGGCCGGGGCACTTCCATCTGTGGGTATCGTGTACGCGGCGGTTTGAGACGCCAGCTCACTCTCCCCGTCGTCCTCCCCGCTGAGCTGCTTGTACTCCCGGTACGACCCCGAGGACTGAGGTCGAGGCTTCACGAGGCGGACGTCAGAGTTGAGGATCTGATCGAAGGCCTTGCTCAGGTCAGCGAAGATGAGGTCGGGGTTGCGCTCGCCGCGAATCTAGAGGAAAGGTAGAGAGCGTATAAAGCGGCGTTTAAAGGTTGCGTGAGTGGCCTTCACCAGGTTTCGATATCCCAAGAGAAAGCATGAAGGCCGTGTTCAAAACTACTTTCCCTGTGATAATGAATATTTTTATTCGACTTATATTTGTGCTGGATTAATTAACCTGCCTCATGTACGAGTACTTTATTAGTATCTATAAAGCAGATATCATCTGCATTATTGCCAGTACAATGGACCGCTCTTAAAAGTGCATAACATGCAATTGATACATATTATTTGCCATCATATCCTATCCCGACATATGACAAGGATATTAGTCGTGTATATTAGAAGTACAACCAACCCATGCTTACCACATATAACAGCTGCTTGTAATCAAAGTATTCTGCAGCCGGAATCACGTTCTTCCGGAAATTCCTGAGCTCCAGTCTCGCCCGGTCGAGATCGATTTGCCCCTCGCGAGACCCGTACTCAATTTGAGTCTCCAGCGTGTCGTCAGACCAGTCCAGCAGAATGACTCCATCCAATCGACCAATCTGTAAAATTAAACTATCAGCAGCCGTTTAAACTATAACCTCAGCCAGTTGGACCTTCTCTAAGTAGTCTGCAACGTCCCTCATGTTCCTCGGGTACCCCGAGAATACGTATCCCTTGGCGTGGGTGTGTTTGTGGATGGCCTCGCCCACGGTGCTCGTCACTTTGCTCGTCGGGATGAGCGCCACATCCGTCAGCTCTGCAATACAGCCTCAATATATTACATCATTTGGGCATGTATTCAATCTATTACCCGTTCCACTGAGAAGCTTCTGCAAAATATCCGTCACATTGACGTGAATGTAGCCCCTGTTGTCCCGTGCCAACTTCTCCGAGTGCGAGATCTTGCCCGATCCCGGCCCTCCCAGCACAAACACGACTGGGATCCTCGGTACTGGGTAGGTCTTCTTGGGGCTGGGCTTGGGCCCGA
>LR140034.1:0-20379 GCA_900659605.1 Tisbe holothuriae
CAGCAGCAACAACAACAACAACAACAGCAGCAGCAACAACAACAACAAAAATAATAACAACAGACCCACAAACTACATTTTTCATCTGCATCAGGGTCTGGATGCTTTCATCTTTTTTCAGACTAATCCCTCTCCTTCTCCCTGAGATTGGAAACAGACCTGCTTGGCACACTGAACGTATTGGTTTCAATGCTGCAACCTTGTTGTTGCTGTCCTTCTATTGGAGCTTGGAATATGTCAGAAGGAACAAGTATCGGAGGAAAACTAACGAAGCGGAGTTAATAGCCTTACAACGATTTTACAGATGCACGTTGAACCTCAACTCAAATACATTTTATGTAACCTCCAGTGCAATGGTTTTGGAATAGAGGCCAATGATGAAAAAAGGGCTGAGCTGGCCTTTTTGCCATTTCTTGGAAGGAGAAAGAAAGTCGAGCACAAAAAACGGCCTTGAAAAAATATCCCACCTCTCAAAACTTTTTTACGTTCGCATGTGCTGCCGGAATTCAACTTTTTCTACGCTTAAGACGCATTATACGACGTTTTATACCCTTGCTAAACAGCACCGGTCAACTTTTAAAAACATCATTAGTAGTTGTAAGAGCGGAAATTACTCTTGCAATGTTTCCACCACACACATGATAACGAATCTCGTCGAGACTTGACGTTTGCAGAAAATAAGTGAGGGGGAGCTGCTGTACTTCTCTTTACAGATGAAGCTGTAAAAGGTTTCCAGCCGTCATAAAAAGTTCTTTTTGCAGTCAGAAAGGGCGAAAGAAATACAATTGAAGATATAAAGAGTACAGAGGTAGAGAGGAAATGAAAATAGTTTTCCTGAAGGAGGGTAAGAGCAGTTTTAGGGGGATGAAAGTCTTGCAAGTCCAGACATTGGAGAGATAGGTAACGACACGATCAACCGTGTGTGTTGTTGCCTTTTTGGATTGATGAAGGGATCTCTTCTTCAGCTCTTTCCGCTCGGGAATTTCGGAGGAAGGAGCACTCCAGGAAATGGAATGGTTGGGGGAGAAATGCTTTCAACACAATGAGAACGAGCATCTAATCGGAAAAGAGAAATGAGCCAAAGGAGGAGGGAAGCAGCAACAACAACTTTTAAACTTCTTGAAAGGACATGTTTAAAATGCTTTTCTTTGAGCAAAATGAAGGATGAAAATAGGGCAGATACTTCTTTTCTTGCCTCCCTACCCCTATTCTCTTTGCCAAAACAAGGAATATCTACAAGCAAAACAGACAAAAGCTCAATCTCCCCCTTTTCCCAGTAGTAGCAGTCACATTTCAAAGCATATTCTAATAGTATTGCTTTTGTGCCTTATTTTGTTAAGAGGGGATGCAAAGAAAAAGAAAGACAAAGAAAGGGTGGCGCGCGTGTGTTTTCTTTGAAATTGGATCCCCAGATTTCCCTCTTGTGATCCATTTTGAAATCCTATATCCGTATTGTGTGTATTATAAGCACACTGAAGGGGAAGAGAAAAGGGAGTAAAAGAGAGCATTATTATATCCCACTCTAGGGTGGGATATATTGGCAAAATTCATCTACAAACTAGTGAGGCAGAGCTCATTTTCCAACCCCCATTTTTGCTACTTTCCCTAAGATGGCCTCTTCAACAGAGACCCCATTTTTATGGGTTCACTGAACTAGTTTCGGATTTTTATTATTATATATGACGCCATACGTTTGAAATTTTCCCGCCCCAAGTATGTCCTTTGAAAATACATAAAGAGCTGACGTCAAAAAGCCCCAGCACCCATTTCCTCATCGTTTATGAAAATATCCCTTTTGTGCCATGAAGAAAAGTTCTTCTTCTTCAGAGGGAATATGATGATTTCCAGTCACTGGTCTCTTTACTCTTCTTATTCTCTTTCAAGTGAACGCAAAAGTATTCGGGTTCAACAAAAGGGAAATAAGCAGAGCTGAGGGGTGGCGAACGGGCAAGCCAGACGAACCGAGGGGAAAAACTGCTTTTGAGGGGGAAGGAAGAAGAAGAAAGGGCTCCACAGGGAATAAAATATGAGAAGGAGAAGAGCTGAAGCAACAAGGAAATGATGACAGACAGACTTATATTGCTCTATAAAGAGACTTATTCTCCACTTCCAAGATTGGGTGTAAATAGGGTGAAGTCTTCTTCTTCTTCAGTTCCACCCTCCAGTTTCCAGTGTGGAAGACTTTCTTTCCAATTAGAAATACCTTCTGAAGGCGCCACCAGAATAATAACAAAGGCCCCTTCTTCACTGAATCATAATAAAGGGAAGCAGCCTCCTCGTATAATAATACAGCATATTTGTTGGCTCTACGCATGCGGAAACGAAGGTCTTTTTCTGTCTCATTAAGCATTTTATTTCCCCTCGAATGAGCAAAGTGTTATAAAGTGGCGGGGATCTATCTAAAAAATAAACGACTTCAAAAAATCCCGTGGTCATAATTTATGCCGGAAGAAAGAGGGAAATGGTACGAGAATAAATTCCCCAATGTGTTTCGATTTCATTTGCATAAATGGTTTTTCTTTTTGTGTGTAGTAGCAGTTTGGCCGAGCAAGCGCGCCCACTACACAAGAAGCACCCAGCTACAGAGTATGAAAAACAGAGAGAATTATTCTCTCGGGTCTTCTGACAGCGGCAAATAACTCTTCATTTATATCTCTGTAGTAGTCTCTGTTTGTCATCGCGTAGATACCGCCAACATCCACTCGAGCAGCAAAAATGCATGAAATATTGCTACAGCTTGGACGCATTTAGAGTGGAAAACGGGTATAAATAGAGCTCAAATAAAGTCGTGTGTTCGTTCTAATTCCTTCCATTTATACTCTATTTTCCTTTAGAGTGCTAAAACCAGCCACGCCTATTCTCACTTGTATGTTTGCGCAGGGAGTTTGAAATTAAGGGGCGTGAGATTGTGAACGTGCTCGAGCCAGGTTTCCAAACAATACATAGACTCGTTTAAGAAACCGAGGTCTCCAGTGTAAATGAAGGTAGTAGGGAAATTTACGGCTTCATTACCGAGTCTGACGTGAGCGCATTAAAACAAGAGGGGTTAGAATGGACTGTAACAACTGTTTTCTTCTATTGTCATGACGGAATGAATGTAGAAGGAAATTCCCCCACTCCATCTTGCTGTCTTTTCTGCCCTTTGGCTCTGTTTGTTAGCATGTCTAAGGAAATTAAACATGAATATTGACCCTCAAACAAGGAGCAGAGAAAGCATTTGGCTTATTCCAGGAAATAAACAGACTTGTTTTATTGAACATTCTGCCTCTTAAAAGTGCTGCTGGAATCGAAGCGAGGCAGCGAAGACAGATCCAAAGTGCGCGCTTTGTTTTTGTAAATACTGCTTGTTAGCGTTTTACAGTTTGGATAAACAAACGATTCCCTCATGAGATGTTTTTACACGTGTATATCTGCTGCAGGCCTTTGAAATGCCAGGAGTCTCGTTTTAACAATCGCGTCTTGGGCGAAAAAAATGTGTATAAAAGCAGCAAATTTTTACGACGGGAAAAATCCCGCATTCCCCGGTTGTAAAAAAGACAAAACTCGGAGCTGCGTTCGTACCCCTAGGGAAACATCGAGAGCGAGCTCAGATCTAAAACACGCTGCTACATTAAACTGCCATTGTTGTAGTTGTACGAGTCTTACGAAAACGGCTGACAAAGTGTTGTCGAGTAGAAACAGAAATAAGTCGGTCAGATTCTCATCTGAGCAAGGTCAGCTGCTCTCAGTTCTCGTCAAGAGATGTCCTATCAAATGAAACAAGAAAAGAGAGAGGGAGGCCGAAAAAAGTGTAAGTTAACGAGCAAACGCTCACATGTTGAGGAGAATGAGATGTGAAAGCGAGATAGAAGAGAAAGCGATTCTCGTTCTTTTAATGTCAAACACTGAGGTGAACAATGAGCATACTTCTCTTATCTTTTGCATGTGAGTATGCACTCTTATAAGATACGAATCTAACCGAGAGAGGGAAAACACTTTAAAAGCACATTTTGTGCCTCAAATCCATTAAGTGTTTCCACCACCACCACCTCTACTTAACGTACCGTTATCAGCAATATTCCATGCACTAGATAATCATACAGAGATGTCACTCGCATATACTGTCGTATATCAACCTAATAATAGCGCTTCCGTGTGTTACACACGTAAATTAACTGGTTTGTTGACAGTCAAACACATTCGTAAGACGCTCTTCACATTGCATGCACGGCTCTATTATTTGCCGTCGTTATAGTGTAAACAGCCCTCCACAGGGGGTTTCAAACATATTAATATGCTCCTTGGTAATACTACTCACGCGCTTGCATATTCAATCGAGTTTATAACGCACGTAATAAAATATAATGACGGGCTTAACGCAGTTATACAGAAGGTGCTCTGTGTTAATTTCTGTCGCTAATTTGAGAAAGGACCTCCCCCGAGGGTGACAGCATATTAATGGAGCGTTTAAACTTTCCGAGTGTACACAAACGCACACATTACTACTCTTGAAGTCACCCTAAACATCTAAACTTTTTCAAAAGAGGGGCAGAAATTAACCCGTTTTGTGAAGAGTCTTGTTTCACTTTTACTCTTTAAGCAGCTTATTTTACATGTCTACCGGAGCTCAGCTACACACACAAAGCAAATAAACTTTCCTCTCTTTTCCATAGAGAAATGTAGCGGATTTACCTCTTTTACATAGACATAGAGAGCCCATGAAACGGAATATGAGCAGCTTTATTCACTCCTTTATAGCAATATGACCTGAAATAGCCGCCATAATACCTTTGTTGCCCACAACACACAAAGTAGAGGTCTTTAACTTAATGTCGTTTCGGAGCAATTCCATATTAAAGGCGCGCATCCTAATAGCTCTACATGGGATTTTTCGTAATATTTTAGTTATGACCGCATGCATTAGCAGCTTTATTATTGTCTTGAGAATTAAAGGGGGAATTTGCAAAAGACACCGTTAAGAGATCGTCCTGGGAAAAATTGCTTTGTTTCAAACCCATAATCCCAGACTATAAAATGTTAAAGATGCAAATTCAATCCCTTCTTTGATCATGCATAAAATATGCTCCAGGTGGCAAAAAAGTGATATCCATGCCATTTTTATCCTCAATATATGCAACCATCCCTTTGATGTCTTCAAAAGTGCATGCGCAAAAACGGATTCTTTTTGCACAAAAATGGGTCGATCACCTCAAAGTGAGATAGAGGAGAAGAAAGAAGCTAAAACACGAAAAACAAGAGGAGATAAAAGAAAAGAATGTAAACATGTCGAATCGATGTCGACCGAATTATTATTAGGCCACTTTCTCCGCTATTACATTATTGGCCTATAAAGAGACGAGAAGGGGGAAAAGCTTTTAACTGCATGCCTCATTGACGGAGCTGCTGCAGCTCAGATTACAGCTATTTTGCACTACTACACTCTTGTGTGTAGAGTAAGCGCATAGTAGTAAGAGTCATAACAATAATAAGAGACTCTCTTGTGGAGTAGGCCAAAAACATGAGTGAATGAAAGAGACTTCTTTTGCATAATAAAAATGTCTTTTGGCACGGAAGAGCGTCCGGCCGGCTACTACAGCTGGCTGGCTGGCATGAAAGAGACATGTTTATGATATTATTCGTGTGTAGGGCACACACAAGAAGAAGAAGTGGCTTAATTGGGTCGAAGCCAGAGAGTGGACAATGAAGAAGAAGAAGAAGCCTTTTGTTGTGTAAGTCGAGAATAGAATCATGCAACGTGGGACATGAATAGAAAGGGATTTTAGGTCGCTTTTAGCATTTAATTTATCCGGTTTAAGAATGTCTTTGTATCTTCCAAGACGAGCGCGCTTCTTGGCATTTATTACGTAAGATGATCTTGCCAAAAAATGCACAAAGATTGACGAACGAGCAAGCGAGCGAACGTTGTTGTCGTGTTCAATATGTGACGTTAGCAAAAAATTCTCTCGAATAAATTCGATGCCAAAATGGCATTTTTTCGCATCATGCTCGTAATTGCTTCAAACTATGCCATACTTTAAACATGCATAAAACGTCTTTAAAATGCGATTATGTCACCGTCATCCCATTTGATGCTACACTTTTAAGGTAATTTTAAACAAGGAACATGGGCCTACTCTAAAAAACCTTTTGAAAAACAAACGGGACGTTTTCGATGCAGAATAAGATCTAGATCTGAAGAAGTTTTCTCTCTCTCTCATCATTACTTGCACAACAGAAAACGGAAAACTTTTCTTCTTCTTCTCCTGAGATAGTTGTAGTAGCAGGAGAATGTCCGCCTAGCTTTTGCAACACAATGGCAGTCATGCCTGAGTCAGCCTGCTGCTGAGCCCCAGGCAACACACACACACTGAAAAGACAACGGAAAAACTTCTTCTTCCCAGCCAGTCTGGAGAGTTTTTGAAACAGCTGAGCCCCACTGCTGGCAGAGTGTGCACGTTTATAACCAGATGGGAAAGGTAGGGGAGAAATAATCTTCACTTGATGCGGTTAAACTCTGTTTCCGCCATTTGTATTTATTTCTGTCACACCAAAAACCACCGCTAGATTCTTCACACAGAGCTTTTATCACTCTTCAAAGATCATTTGAACGCTCTTCTTTGTGTTTTCCAAGAGATGTCCCATAATTTCCATCGTAACAATGCTCAATACGATCGAGAATGTGTCTCCAGGTAGAGATTCAAATCCGTATATGTAAGCGGACATTCTTTAGAGGGTTGGTCGCCTGCCTGGCAGTGATGTTTCTTTCAGACGCCCACGCGTCTAAATAAAGAGGCAATGGCATATAACAATACAAGGCAGTGTTTAACGTCGATGGCTATTCTCGGACAAAAGGTCCTCTTTTCATTTTTGGACTGTGGGTGTCCAGGGGTAAAAAGAGTCATTTTCTCTTCAGATTAAGGAGAAATTTATATATTTTGCGGCATTGCAAAACTATCGAATTCTACGTTTCCCACGCGTAACGAGAAACGACGAAATGTTCACACGAGAAATGTCATTTTTAGACAGCTGTGGATATAACTGTCTTACCTTTCTCAGAGTTTGCACAGGGCAGCGACCCTAATAGGGCTACTATTACAACACAAAGGGCTAGGGCCCCGGGGGCCATCACAGCCCTACAACCACCGCCACCTTTACGCCGGACCCATGTGGTCGACGCTGGCTCCGTGGCCTGATCTGTCCGCCGCATTTTGATGTCCTCCACTTAGCAGCCGGTTTGGTCATGGCTTAATTGTTGTTGGTTTACGTCAGACATTTTTTTGTTTTAACTGTCAGTAATTAAATAAATGCACACGAAGAATTTCTCGATTTCTTCTATGTGGACAACATGATGCACTTGTTAGCTGTAAAATGAGGGATAAAATGAAACGGGAGAAGTACGTTTTAGCCCTTTTTTAGGTCAATTGCAAGTTTCGTTTGTCTCAATTTTCGTAAATTCAAAGGAATTCAAGTGTGGCGGAGAGAAAGAAAGAAGAAATTCGACGACAACGGTCATTTCATCTTGATTGCAAAGGACAAAAATGCCTCGTTAGAGGGTTTATCTTTCCTTTCTTCGCCTCTTTACACATTTTCAAAGACGTTTTCAACAGCTGAATTCTCCAATTTCATCCTCATCCGACCTTTTATTCTTCAAACCTCCAAATATATCTTAAACCACATTCAAATATTCACTCTATATTCCTTCACACACCGTAGTAACCTTTAAACAACACAATTACCCCTTTCACACAATATGATATGTCTTTTAACTCTGTGTCCTTTCAAGCCTTTATTCTTCACATCGACCTTCACGGGCTCTTCGTCCCGCGGTCGGATCTCAACTGAAGAACAGAAAACCTTTTTTGCGCGCGCGGACGGACGCGGGTGTTGCTGCTCCGCGCTTTGCGCGCGGAGGGAGAAGAAGCGCACACTCATCTACCATCTTGCAGTCGTGTTCGGTCCAAGAATAAGACTCTACCTGTGGCAACATATGCTGTATGCACACATATAGCAGCTCCTTTTAGAGGTCGTTCAACTGTGCCTGAGTTTCGTCCTCTCTCCACCCCGAAAAGACTTCTTCTTTATATGGTTAGATTGTTGTTTTGAAGAAGGGGGAAAATGTAATCAACGTCTACTTCAAAGACGCGGTGGTGTGTATATAGGTGTGACCTCTTTTAAAACAGACTTGGAGCTGGAGCATAATGTGAGTTGAAATATGGAATATTATTAGACCGTCTGGGTATGTTTCATGCCATATTTTCGAATATTAGCAGTTGACGTCATCAATTTTTTTGAATTGATTCACAGGAATATAAAATTATATATGAGAACTTTTTGCAAGTTTTCTTACGTGGAATTTATGATTTTTGGCTTATTGGACTTTGCACGATATCCGGGGTTGTAATACTACGATATTTAGACATTAAATAGGTTAAACATGACAGCTTTCAGGGTAGAATAATAATATGCACTTATCCACTCAGAACATTTTGTTAATTACAACGCAAAAACTGTCACCGTAAAAATTAAATTAGCATAATTAATGCCCGTGCAAAAAGACGACGTTAAAATGTATATTTGATGAGTTTTCTTAATCTTTTGTTTAAAGTAAAAGTTTCAAGCAAAAGTTTGTATATAACAAAGGCATACACACAGAGGGGCGTGTATGTATGTACATGTACAATTTCCATCTTCAGAGCAGCTTTCTTTTTTAAAACACTGGGCTTACCATTTTCCATGAACTTTAATTGAACGCTAACTTTTGCAATTTAGCCGAATTAGCTTTTTCTCTCCACTCTCCCCTACAAGTGTTCTCAAGCTCCCATTCTTTCAAGCCTTTACAAAAATTCTGGGTCATCCTCTGTACACACACATATATTCAAAGCCTTTCAGCGAGACCATAATTGCGAGGACAGAAGAAGGCTTAATTTCTTTCCACCAGCTTAAGTGTGATGAGAGGCTTAAAGCCCGAAAATGATCTCGTTACCTTTAAAACTTATCGAAGCGTGATTGTCCCGTTTAAGGGAATTCCTACAAAGGCTTAATTATGCAGAAATCCAATAACGATCATTGCTGCTGATAAGGGTGGGCGGTGATCTAAAACTGGCTTAATTTCTACCATACTTTATATACTGTTTTGAGTTCGGAACTTGCACAGCCTTGATGAAAACTAAAAGGTTTCTCCAAGAAAATATCGGCTCGTTATCCATTAACAAGTTCTTTGCGCTTCCGCGTTTTGGGATCGCTCAGGGATCCCTGATGTTCTTCATTAATAGATAATATGGGTGTATTCCTTGTTATGACTTGATGGTAAAATGGCAACCCTGAATCCCCTTGTCATTGTGTGTATGAAAGCAATGAGTATAACCATCTCTTTTTCTTCTTCTTCATCAAGTCTATTAATTCCTTTGTTTGCTAGACAGCCGCTTACTTGGGTATTATTATAATGAACGTTTGTGTGCATATGATTATATATCAACGAATATAACGGATTTGAGACTCGTTTATAGCCTATCTTCTGTATAAAAGGGTCACATATTACATCCTAATGTTTGCCTCGCAAAGCCACTTCTTCGACTCGGGTGTCACTAAGGCCGTAAGTTACGACGATTGCTGAGCAGAAAGGAAAACAAATAAAATGCCGGGAGGAGGAGATTTTGGCCTTTTTTACGACGGATTCACGGAGCGAATATAGAGGAGCTATTTTTCTACGTGAAAGCTTTCAGTGCATTATGTAGATATCCTATTTTCCCAATAAGTGTCGCTGTAAAAAGGCTTTTTGGAAGGCAAACAAATATCTGATCATCCGATCAGGGGATGTATAAAAAAGCGGAATTCATTGGATTTCGCGAAACGAGCCTCGTTTACTTTAACAGATTGGGTCCATTTGGCTCCAATTTGAACTGAGAGAGCATCATAAAACAGGTTTTGCCGATCGGATAAACAAATGCCATAATCGTTGTCTCTGGCCATAAACCACATTTATATTCCGCACATATTTCACAAACTTTTCCCCCGTCCCTGGAGATGGGAAAGCAGCAGCAAAAAGGGTCCATTGCCGGCCTTGGACAAAGATGACTTTTGGAGATGAAAAAAGGCCACTCTGTCTTTTCTTTCTTTTCCCACTTCCTTGAAGATGAATCTTCATTTGAATACACCGATGCTGCTGCTGCTGTCTCTTTTCTCAAGAGCGTCCATCTAGCACATTAGGCACAAGAAGAGATTGAGTAATGTCGCATTAAGGGGTACAAGGTTGGCAATATTGGCTTCCGGGAATATTAAATGGAATTGCCTGTATTCTGCTGTTACACTTAATAGATCTTTTTAACCCTCTTGAGTATGAGCTATAATGCTCTCTTTAGTTCTCACCCTAAGAAGTGGCTTCAATCATATATAGAATACATTTTTCCACTTTCCTTCCACGGCTAAATCCCTCAAGTACCACCCACTTTGAGTGGTATGATGACCTAAATTTGCAATGAGGGGACTCTTTATACACACATTTATATTTCCCTGAAAAGTGCCAAAAGGGCGATCTCTCGTCATTTCCCATTCTCATATCCGCACACGATTGCCGCTGGCATTTGCAAAAGAACAGTCAGGGTTGCCAGAGTATCTAACTCGAGTATTGTATATCATATATGATACCGGTATCCCTATTAGTAGTGGTGGTTGTAGGGTGAGATCTTATTTCAACGCAATGTGCCGCTGGCCAGCCAAGAGGATCAAGTCAAAGCAAGATGGAAGAGAAAGTGAGGGAGAGAGAGAGAAGATTGTAAAAGCAAGAGGTGGTGGCGATCTAATATTAGTTGGCAACAGCTTTTCAAGACACTTTCTTTTCTCGCTCGTCCCACTCCCTGGGGGCGGAACAAAGAGAAAAAGAACTTCTCCGATTGAACTGGGTCAAAAATTCCTTTTTAAAAAGATGAAAGAAGGGTCAAGAAGTCCCAGGGGAAATCGACGTCAAGGAGGCTTCTTGTGTGTGTATTCTTTCTTTGGATTCCCTGCGGGCGTACTGTGGCAATGCATCATTCAAGTTTTGTACACATTTTACATTTTTACGGAATTCGAGGGAGGAAAAGGCCTTTAAAGTAATTGGGTTTTTATGTCTATTGTAAGAGTAATCTAAGATTTCCTGTATATTTGAATCAATGAAGTAAAGTACACTCTAATGTAATCTAATATCTACAACTTTAAATATAGTGCACTCAGACTTCAATCCATCTAAAACATCTTCAGTATCCGCACCAAATATAACCTTCTCACAGGAGTAAAAAAGATCACGTTCCTCGTTTTATTTGGATAATTGGATCCATTCTTTTCCCCGTCAAACGTTTGATCCGACCAAATTTTGCATGTGTCGGAAGTGAAGGAGAA
This sequence comes from Tisbe holothuriae, assembly GCA_900659605.1. Taxonomy (NCBI): domain Eukaryota; kingdom Metazoa; phylum Arthropoda; class Copepoda; order Harpacticoida; family Tisbidae; genus Tisbe; species Tisbe holothuriae. The sequence goes on from LR140034.1 coordinate 11,353, forward strand.
AGCAGGAGAAGATTTGGATCAGTCAGTCTTCAAAGGTAATATTAATCCGGCTATATGTTAAAATATGAGAGGGATGAAGTAAAAACGTGTGAATAAAAACACGATGAGCTTTCAAAAGTTTCCATTGCTCTCCAGTTTAAATGACTCGCTTCAATGAACTTGAAGATATGCGATTGGGGAAGAAAAGGGCGTTTCTAGGGATGCCAGATGGGTTTCTTTATGTCATTGTAATATAATATGGAATTTATTCGTTATTTGGGTAAAATGGCGACCCTGACGATCATGCTAAAGTGGAATTGTTCCTTATTCCAGCTGCGTATTTTTCCATTTCCTGCAGATTTTTCTTCTTCGATTCCTCTTGAGTGGATTTTCATTTTATTTCTTCAATCCATTACACACTTTTTAGATTGCTCGTTCAAGTAAATCTCACTACGAAATAATTTAAATTTGCTGGAGACGAATTGGGAAGGTTTACTTTCGCAACTCATGTAAAAATGTCAAAAATGCTTTATTGTTATATCGTATACAGTTCCAAGAAGTGTGTACTTGCGTAGGAACCAAAACTTTGCTCGTAAAACATTATACGACGGAGGAGAAAAGTCGGAAAGATATGCAAACTTTGGTCATTGAAATAAGAGTTGCAAAAAGTTTTCCCCGCTATACACTGCTAAACTTAAAACTGGCAAGGCAAGAGAGATACCATTTGCTGAAATTGAAATCGCCAGACTTTTCTTTACAACGAAACTTTCCTCTCCCTCCTTAGATCAGGCTTTAAAAGAAGTTTCAATATACTCATATTATACTCGTTCTTCCTCCTCTCTTTTGTGCAAACTGCCATTTACATTAAGCCAAAATGGGGGATGGAGCTTCTTCTTCTTCTCTTCCTTAGAAGACCATTAGCCCTGCTACCAAAATTGAGCGCCAAACTTTTTCTTCTTCAAATGATCAAAATCTCCCCTAACTTTTCTCCTTTCAGCATGGCTGCGCTTGTGATGTAATTTTTGCACCTGCCTCGCTTACAAAGCTTTCCCACATCCCACCGGAAAGAGGACGCAAAAAGTTATACCAACAAAAATGTCCGTTTACATGATCGCTGCCATCATCATCATCATCGCTCTACTCTCCTCCTCAAGCGCCGCAAAGAAGAACGTCCTCTTCATCGTGGTAGACGACCTCCGCCCGGCCCTCGGCTGCTACGGCGACACCAATGCCATCACGCCCAACATGGACGCTTTGGCATCCCGCGGCGTGCGCTTTGACCGCGCGTTCTCGCAACAAGCGCTCTGCGGACCGAGCAGGGCGTCCATGCTCACCAGCAGGCGGCCGGATATCACGCGCGTCTACGATCTGCACTCGTACTGGCGCACGTCTGGCGGGAGCTTCACGACGTTGCCGCAGTACTTCAGACAACACGGCTACCACGCGCACTCCATTGGCAAGGTGTTCCACCCTGGGAGGGCGAGTAACGGCTCTGATGATATGCCCTACAGCTGGAGTGAGCAGCCTTTCCACCCTGCCAGTCAGAGGTACAAGGACGCCAAGGTGTGCCAGGGTGAGGATGGGCATTTGCACGATAACCTACTCTGCCCTGTAGATGTGAAGAAGCAACCGCTCGGGACGCTGCCTGATATTGAGAGTGCCGATGCTGCAATCGACTTCTTGAAAAAACGAAATACGAGCGGAAGTCCGTTTTTCCTCGGATTGGGCTTTCACAAACCCCACGTACCGCTTAAATTCCCAAAGGAGTTTCTTGCAATGCATCCGCTAGACAAGTTCAAAGTGCCGAGAAACAGTCTCAGGCCGCGCGGCATGCCGGACATTGCCTGGAACCCGTTTGTCCGGCTTCAGCGTCGGGAGGACATGGCCGCGCTCAACCTGACGTTTCCCTTCGGACACATGCCTGACCTCGTCACAAGACAAATCACCCAGCATTACTATGCTGCCGTCACGTTTATAGACAGTCAGCTGGGTCGAGTGTTAGACGCGCTGAAGGATTCCGGCCTGGCAGAGGACACCATCGTGTCCCTCGTCGGGGACCATGGCTGGTCATTGGGAGAGCATCAGGAGTGGGCAAAGTTCAGCAACTTTGAGGTGGCCCTCAGGACGCCTTGGATATTATACGACCCTGTCATGGGACAAAAGAGTGTGGTTAACCATCCGGTTGAGCTGCTCGACCTCTTTCCAACGCTGGTCAACTTTGCCGGGCTGCCAGGACTTGATGGCTGTCCAAGATCAGGCAGCAGACATGTTGAAACATGTACTGACGGACACGTTCAGTTAGGCAAGGAGAAGTTCTCGTATGCCATTAGCCAGTACCCTCGCCCGTCAGTTTATCCTCAGGAGAACAGCGACGAGCCGAGGCGAAAGGACATCCGGTACATGGGCTACTCCATTCGCACGCCCAGCTATCGCTACACCGAGTGGGTCCGGTTCAACCAGAGCAAGGGGAAACCCAACTGGAAGCAGGTCGTGGCTCGGGAATTGTACGATCACACATTGGACCCGGCTGAGAACCACAACCGAGTACAGCGTAAAAAGTATCGCCGACAAGCAAGAGTCATGAAAAAGCTCTTGAGAACTTTACTGCATACTTGATCATGTTTTCTCGTTATCACAATGGTCTCGTATAGATTAAAGACTCATAAGCCTCTTCTCCGTCTCCTTGTACATTGGATGCCACTGTCCATAGTGTAGCTCGATGATGTCCAATGAGCGCTTCACCGTCATCTTGGTCTTGGCCTGGCACTTGCGGATGGCGGGACTCTCGCCTCCGCTTGCAGCGAGCCAGCGGCTGTGGGAGATGTAGATGTCGCTCAGCTTGAGCAACTCGTGCCCGATCTCGATACTGCTAGCACCAAATCTGAAAAATGGCAGATAAAATAAATATTAAACATTTTTATTACGAAATTTCAATGTACACAATTAGAAAATAGTTCTGTTACTTTGAATTACACATTATAGGAAGAATGAAAGAAACACTAATGACAAAATAACTCATTATGGCGTGACGTGTGCAGATTCTTAACGAATTAATTTTGTAGTATCTCTAGATAGTAATGCAAATCTCACCTCTTCTCAACGGAGATCAAGGCTTCCTCCAACAGCTGAATGCACCTCGAAAAGTTGCCACTGTAAGCATGGTTCTTTGCCAGCATATCTTTAGTCTCCGCTAATATGGGACTGTTCTCCACGTAGATGCCCTCCCTCACCGACAAACATTGCTCCAGCTGGTCCATCAACCCGCGCATATCATCAGCATCAGCCAACCGCTCAGCCACGAGCAGCAAGCTGTCCGCCCTCCGCTCACGCTGCAGCTGGTCCGTGTAGTCATTCTCCTTGCCGCACACGTCGCACCGGAGCAAGGCGGCGCCGTTGCGCAAGGGAACAGACCCGGCTGAGCACAGCTGACACTTGAACCGGTCCTCCAGATGCGCCTCACCCGATGGACCGAGTTTACAACGAGTGCAGCCGCAAGTGAACTTGTATTGGGACTTCAGCGTCCGCTGTCGCTCTGCAAACTTCATCCGTCGAAAGTCCGGTCCGTAGCAGTTGAAGATCTCCTCGCCCTTCTTGGCCGTCCTGATGGCCCTCACGACGATCCTGCTGCCGTGGAAGCTGTTGACAACGGACGGCTCGCACGAGTGGTTCATCATGCTGGCGCTTGGGTAGATGGCGGTGGCAACGCGGTACTGGCTAGTGGAGTACACAGCCTCGCCTGCCTTGTCATCCTGCCCGTCAGAGTCGCCCACTTCGTAGATAGCGCTCGCATTCCCAATCAGCTGCAGGATGTGCTTCAGAATCATGGCGCCGACAAAGGTGGACTCGTCCTCATCAACGGGCACGTCTGAGGCCGTGTTGGACATGTTCATAGCGCCGAAAGCGGTGTTCAGGCTTGGGTCCCAGTTGTCGCTCTTTGGGCTGAAGAAGCTCGTCCGCTGCTCCAGGAAGACTGAGAGCAGGGCAGCTGTGATAGTGTACTGGAATATGTCCGCGTTTTCTGTCTGCGCCGAGTGCTCCACGAGGTTGACCACTCGAGCGTAGTCCCCATTCGCGGTCAACTTCAGCGTCGTCTTGTTGACGAACGGCTGGATCTCCTGCAGCAAATGCCGTCGGCCTGCTTTGAGCACCGTTCGGAGGGCAAGGTGAGCCACGCCGACAGAGTGCAGCAGGTCGAGGCCGCCGCACTCGAACCGGTGGTACTCGGCCCAGGATGTCTCTCGGCAGGGCTCGGAGCAGTAGCGGGGCTGGGTGCACTTCCGGCACGGGACAGGGACTAAGAAGCGACGGTAGCAGTGGTGGCAATGTGTAGAGTAGTGCTCAGGAAGCTGTACGGACGCAAATGGCTCTTCTGAGAACATCACTTCTCCGAGCTCCACGTCCTTGTCCGTGGTAACGAACCGGCCCCTGACCCCGTCGCTGGAGCCTTTGTTCAGGACGAGGAAGTCCGCAGCCCCAGGTAGATTCGAATTCTTTTCGAGCACAGGTGGGCCTCTTTCGGCGCGGGTCACATCAACCTGGCTTGAAGCCAGTTTCTCAGCCTCTTTGATTAGGGCTTGAGAGTCCCTAATGAAGGAGTCTTTCTTGTCTGTGGGCATTTTGTGTACGAGGTCGAGAGCCTCGAGGGCAGACCTGAATGATAGCACCGCCTCATCATAATTGCCCAGCTTGGTGAGGCATTGAGCGCGACGCTGATGGAGCTTGTACTGGAGCTTCCTGATGAGAAAACACGTGATATTTTAAAAGCATTGAAATTATGTCAAATATGCTCATTCTTACTTCGGAAACTTGTGCAGGAAAGCCAGCTCAATGTCAGCCAATGCCTCTTTGAAATGGCCCATCCTGTACAGAGCCGCCGACCTATTTCCGAATCCCAGCGCCAGCTCCGGCCCCACTTCCGGAGCACAGATGACACTCTGCGAGTACAGCTTGAGCGCCTCCGACACGCCGTCCGATCTGGAAAACTTGAGGTTTCCCTCGTCCCTCAGCTTGGATGCCGTGCCGCCAGACTTTGGGTACTTGGCCTCGAACGCGCACTGCTTGCTCAGCCAGGCGGAGATCTTCCGCCGGATCCAGGGCGTCTCAGACACCTTCTGGACGCGCTCCTCCCACGATGACTGTGCCAGCTGGGTGAGAAGGCGAGTCTCGGAGGTGAGGGCGCGATCGGTCAGACCAGAGAGCAGATCGGGCCAAGAATCCATCTGCTTCTCGGACGACGCCATGACCCTAGATCTAGGCTAGAAGAGCTCCAAAGTGCACGAGCACTGACGGTGAAACGGCCGAGGAGGTCACTCAGTGACACTCACGACCTTGTCGATCCCGGTCTGACCTGTGCCTGAACACCGAGCACCGGCTGTCTCCTCTGGAAATTCAACAGTTGACTGAGTTGAATGTTCAATGTTGACAAATAAAAATTTCACTCAGGCCACTCTTTACGAAACAGAATTGGAACTTTTTCCTGAAAAGTCACTCAACCTCTTGCGGCTCCCAGGAGAAGAAGAACGACGATGAGGCCGAGGGGGATGAGCACGCCTTGATCGGGGACGGGAGCTCACCCGGCTCGGCCACGGAAATCGTCTTTTTGTTTTCAAAGACCCTACATGTAAACAAGGAAATGAAGGAATCAAGGATTTAAGAAAGAAGATCGATCCGTGCTTAAAATCTGTTAAGATTCTTCCATCAAGATTCGGTGTAACGACCATCGAATAAAAGCTCAATGTCCGAACCGATGACGATTCCTCGACCGCCGAACCCGCGGACTACGCGGCCTCCACCAAACACCCCGGCTGTTCCAGCTGCCGCACCTCCATCGCCCCATCAAGAGCAGCTCTCCACCTTCCTGTGCTACCCGCTCTTCTTCTTCATCTGCGCATGCACCATCGGACTGAGCGCTGCACTCTACTTCTCACAGACCGCGCCAAGGTCGGCCGCGGCCGCGCGCATCGCAACCATGCTGCACAAGCCCGACGCGGCATCTGTGGAGCACACCGTGACAATCCTGCTCGGATTCCTCGTCGTCGTGTTCGCCATCGGGCTGCTGCTCAACGTCGCCGTGCTGGCCATGGTGTGCAAGCACGAGATGGAGCCCTCGCTCGTGGATTGCTGGTTCTTCTTCCAGTATCTGTGCGCCACCTGCCTCGGGGTCAGCCTGTTCCTACTGCCTGTGGCTTGCTACGTCTACCTGGTCAACCAGCTGATGAAGGACTACGTGAGGACTTTTAACACAGAGACGATGTTCACACAAGAATGATGTAGTGTCAGTGAAACAATATATTACAATTTTAAGCCGTGAGGACATTTAACACAGAGACGATGTTTACACAAAAATGTTGAAGTGTCAGTGAAACCAATATATTACATTTTTAAGCTGCAACCGATCGAAAAGTGTGCGTCGGGTCTAATTGTAAGCCGTTGGTGTCGTCGTCCTCGAGGAAACGCATGACTCTGTCTTCAATGATCATGCTGCTGTCACTATCGACCCCACTAGTCATGCCCAGGTGCAGTGGGTTCAGCCGCAACCCTGATGGAAAATGTACGTTTTGGGGCAGACCTGATGGGTCCTCACCTCTGGTTCTCCTCAAATGCTCCCGCAGGCTGTACTCCTTGGCCACAGTGCCCTCGAGCGCTACCTTGGCCGAGTACACGGACCAGCACAGCTCAAAGAACCCGCTGGCGATGACGTTACAAGAGACGTAACTCGTCATCTCGTCCTCCATTTCTTCACTGAATGACTCCCGAAACGGGTAATGACGGGCTCTTGATCTCAGTTCCTGCAGCCAGTGAGCGCGTTGCACAAGCCCGAGAACGGTCAGTGAGATGCCTGTGATTGCACATAAAGCTGATGTCACTGAAGCAACAAGAAACCATGTTATCTGATTGCGAAGGTACCACTTTACGCCGGCCATTGTACCGGTTACGCCGCACGCAACGTACACCATGCCAGCCCACAACCCGACGTAGTACCCACTCGCTTCCGGCTCTAACAGCGCCGCCATGATGGCCAACCCAATGCTCAGCGCGCCCATTCCAATGTGAACCACGCCCATAAAATGGACCAAGGAAGACGAGTACCTCTGCTCGCTTGGCAGCTTCAGCGGCGACTCCTGCGGCTGTCTACTCGTTGTTGTTGTCTTGAGCCTCTGCTGCCGTCCCGCCTCCGTCATGGCGGTGTGCTCGCCGGTCAGCTGGACCACGTAGACTGTCCGCTGCTCCGGTTCCATCATGCATTCGACCGACTGAACTTCCGATTCGCGCACTTTAACAGCTCACAATGAAATAGGAGGATTATTTTCTCTACTCGTTCCGGTCATGCTCACGGTTTGACATGACGTTCAACAGGAATGGTTCCAAACCAAACAAATGAAGTATTACGGCTACATTTAAGTTGTTGAAAGCAAAAATGAATTTCCTTTTTGTGCAGCATGATGGATGACTAAAGTAACTTATGCGAGGGAGAAATAATTAATGAATATTATGTACGTTATGCATAAAACAAATTGTACGATTTCTTAACCTGTTCCGAGTTATAAATAAAACCAAATATACGAATCTTAACCTAACTTAAGTGAAAACGTATTTTATGCATCGGAGGATCGAAATAGCGAGAATAATGTAGCAACAAATGTTGAATGAATTTGTTTTCTGGTGAAGATAGTTCCACAGCACCTGAATGAGGTCATCTTCTTGCTGCGTTTTCTTTTTTGTTTAGGGGGAAGTCGCCGTTAGCCCTATAGACCCCAACATGCTAAATAAACAATAATATTTTATAAAACAATAACATTTTTTTGGGTTTTTGTGGCCGGAGGCCTTTTTTAACTTTTTTTGGTGGCCCGGAGGCCTTTTTTCTTTTTTAAATACACTTTAGTTCACTTTTCACTTTCTTCCGGCTCCGTCATCTTCTTCTTTCACTGTCATTGTCATTGTCTCTTCCGCTCCTGTCTTCTCCACCGTCACTGCCGCTTCTTCACGACCTGCAGGACGGCCGCGATCCCCTGGTGGTCCGACACGGGCATCTCCCTGCCGTCAATGGTGACGGTGTCGTGGAGGACGCCGTATCGCAGCACGGAGACGTCGGCTGCCGAACTGCCTCGTACCAGGAGGTAATCGAGAACGCCACGGTCGTACTCGCCAGCAGAGTACTCATTGGCCGCGTGGCCGTACGTGTAGAAACGCGGGGAGGGTGCCGCAGGTCCTGCCCGGCGCATCACTTCCTCCAGGGTCTGGACCGTCTTGCTGGAGGGGGCATCATTCAGATCACCGCCCACTATCACCACGTCCGCGTCAGAGGAGAGGATGAGGTTGCGGAGCTGCTTCGCCTGCTTCTCCCTCTGCGCACTGTTCAGCTCCTTGTGCTTGGCGGTGGCGGTGGCACTGGGAGCGGCGATGGTGTGGGTCAGGAAGATGTCCGCCTTGATTCCGGGCATAAAGGGGACGCGCGCCCTTCCTTGCAGCCCACTCTCCGTCGGCAATGGCGTATTGGAGAAGGCCGCCGTCCTGGAATTTCTGGAACTCGACCTCCTCCGTGTCGAACCGAGTGATAAGGGCAAGACCAGAGCAATTGTAGGGGGCTCCAACACCGTGTCCGAGGCACATGGACGAGGAGAGCGAACGGTAGGCGGTCACTTTTAGGTGGGAGGGGAGCAGGGCCTTGATCACTTCCAAGTGCCTCTTTTTCCACATCTCCTCCATGATGATGATGTCGGCCTTTGTGGTCTTCATCATCTGGCTCACCCTCATCACTCTCTCATCTATGTCTTGGCTGCCCAGCTGTGACGGCAGCGTCCAAAGGTTGAGGCACTGGACGTGGAGGGTGGTCGACGTGGAGGAATTGGCGGGGTCCGGGTTGTCGAAGAAGGTGTCCGTGGTCCACTTTTCGCCCTCCTCTTCCTCTTCAGGTGTCCAGCGCTGCAGACGGCTTGACAGAACGTCCACCAGTTTCTTCACCACCGCCTCGCTTGTCTCCATGAGGAGGTAGACCCCGTTGTGCAACTTTATCAGGTCAGCAGGCCGTCGATCAGATCGAACGGATTT
>LR140035.1:0-20393 GCA_900659605.1 Tisbe holothuriae
ATTGGACCTCTTTTGATCCCATGGCAAAACTTGCTCTACTTCTAAGGCTCAAAAAGATAGTTAAAAGTCAAGATAGGCCAAAAATATTTTGGATATATCTTAATGAAGGTTAGAAGATACCAAATGTTCAATAAAAGCAAAATCATTGTTTGGGTTCCGAAACCACTGTGCATTGTAAGAAGAAGAAGATTATTTTTTAAACTTAACCACGGATGTCTGTAGCAGCTACAGACATCCGTGACTTAACACACCAGATATTACTAAAGTGAGCTTAAATATAGATATTACATGTATTCACATAAAAAGAATTATTTATATGCATAACTGTATCAAAGTAGCAAGGCAGCAAGATAAGCTGCATTCCATATCTGAATAAAAAGTTAACTAGAATTATCTAACACTCTTTCTCCCTTATTTTTCATATTCTTAATCTCTCCACACATCAGGTTCTCATCCTGTTATCTCTAGCTTTCCAAAGAAGCAACATTCCCTCTAAGTAACTAAGTGCAATTCAATTGTTGGAAGTTCGTCATCTGCACACACAACCTTCTTGAAACATATTTCCGGACTGCCTTGTGCACCTGTGAGTGGAGAAGGGCTTTGCACAAAATGGGCACAACTTTGCCTTTGATGTCTTCTTCTTGGGCTTTATTCTTTTCCTCTCCACTCGGTTATTCTTTGTTAAAAGGGGGCTTTTTAATGGGATAAATCCTACCTCGTTTTGTTGAGCTCTCTCTCTCTCTGTCGACATGGAAACCGGCTTTCTGGAACGTTATGAAGTTGAGAATGTTTTCGACGACACTCTTTGAACTAGCACATTTTATGCAGATTTATGGTGAAAACAGGCTTTCGTTGTCAACACTTTCAAAGTCATCATGTCTTGTGTTTTGAAAGTTGTTTTCTCTTTGCAATACGTGTGGGTTCCCCTCGCTGTCACGACTCGTGTTCAACTGAGAGTAAAGAAAGAAGATGTTTTCGCTCTCTCTCTCTTTCTCTCTTTCCTTCTTCTCTTATTCTCGTATTACGCACACGAAAGAGAGAGGAGAAGAAGAAGGCTTAGAGAGGAAGTGGGAAGAAAGAAAGCAGACTGATAAAACAACATGAAGAATCTATACTGCGTGGTTTCATTTGAGACTCAGCCTCGTAAAATGTTGTTACCTTCCTTTCATAACTACTTCTCCTTGGGTTTGAGATACTGATCGTATTTCAGTGGCAGCTAACATAAACCAAATAGCCTACTCGAATAACAAGTCTTACAACTTGGTTCATCCTGTTCCCAATTACACGCCACCATTCCACTCAAAGCGTTCTTCCTCTTCTCGATCTCTTTTTGATCGATTTCCAGCCATCGCCTAAATGACAGTTTGAGGATCGACTGATGCCTCCTCCTCCTCAGCCAACCCGCTTTTGACGACTTGGACGTCAAAACAACATGGTCAGTTTCAAGAGCAGGGAGAGAAGGAGAAGCGAGGAGAAGACTCGTAAGGGGAGTGAGAGGCACGGCAGGAACATATCAAAGTATCAAAACAAGATTCGGATTCAGAACGGGTAATAATAATTTATGCTGGGTGCACGGTGTACCTTTTAGAATATATCAGATATCCCTATAATATACAAAATATATTATGTCTACAATATCACGTCTATGAAAGCAATCATAGTCATACTTATCAATATGCTATAGAAATAATGAGCATTACAACATCTAAGACAGCTTCTCATTAACCAATAATGTCAAAAGTCTCCTTCTTTTTATTGCATTGAGGCTGGGAGCCATTTTATGTAATTAATTATGCTACAGAACTCCTCATATTTTCTTCCTCCATCTACTTTTTCTGCAACGGCTTTAGTACGGTGGCTTTCATTTCGAGCACCGACCATCCTCCTCTTCCTCCTCCTGGCTGCTGAGTTAGGCCTCCTAAAAATAAAAGAGCAAGAGCATTTTAAAAGAGATGTGTCTATTGCAACTATTTCCGACGATGAGATGAGAGTGCTTACCAAATTTAAGCACGCCGGAGCCATCTTTGAGGGTGTTGAGCTGAAAGAAAGATGAAGAACGGAATTAATTGAAAGGTCAAGTAGGAAGCTCAGTTTATATAGTCTTGAGCTCACTATTACAATTGTATTTCCCCCAGTTCCATGTTCCATTTTAAGAGCTAGTAGTTCAAGTGGTAGAGTATCTTAACCAAGTATCTCCTAGTTCTATCGTATTTGTTGTTATCTCCGCACTCTTTCTAGAGCCATTATATTTTAAAAACAGCTGAAAGTGCTCACCATTAGCTTGATCCCCTCATCAGCATTGGGATTGCTGCTCGCCGCTTCCCTCTCGAGCTGAGGCAAGAAGGGCTCCTCTGCTGCTGATGCCCTCAGCGGTGCCATCATCCCATTGTCATATCCGCCGTTCCAAGCAGCTCCCTCAATATCTTCCGGCAGTGATGATGATGATGATGATGATGACGGAGGCTGCTGACAAATATAATATATGGGAGGGGGAGAAGAACTAAATTTAAGCCTTAACAGGGGTTCAGCTTTCAAGGGAAGAAAAATCTATCGTTTTCTTTCACTGGAGAAGGGAGATCCTCGGATTGCCATTAAAAAGCGTTTGTTAGAGGAAGAACTTCATGGGTTGAGAATGTCATTCGGGTTGGTTGGGGGAAGAGAAGCTCGTCTCATATTTAAATTGAGGCAGAAGAAAAAGTCGACTCGATTTTCAAGTATGCTTCTTTCTCAGAATTCCTGAAATGTCTCAGTCACAAGAAGGGGAGAAACGACGACGACAAGTATGTTAAGAATGGTATCATAGCAACGGAATATTGCTGGAGGAGCTGTGGTTATGCAATGTTTTGTGCTTCAACATATTATTATGGTAACATTAATTACCTCAGTATAGTTTTAGATATGTACTTTTTACAGTACTTTCTTTGCCAATTTTATTGACTTACTGATATTCCAGACATTACTCTTTGAAGACTCAAATCTAAATAGAATTAAAGGAGAAAATGTAGCAAGCGTCATTAGGATCCTTTCTGTTTTAATGCTTTTAGACAAAGGTCAGAGCTGCGAGAGTGGATTTGGCCTTCGAGATAAAAAGGCTTCTTCGTCTGCTGCCAAACAGCTGTCACGGAACCATCCAATCTTTTATGGAAAATGATTCTAAGGGAACTTTAACCTCAAATTCTATAAGGCAAGATTAAAGCGAGGTATAAACCGTATCACTTAGAGGAACAATGTTACCTAGTTGATGTCAATAATATAATTGAAATGGGAAATGCCAGTTAAATATTCTGTACCATTGATACTTTGATTTTGCACCGGAATGAAACCATATTGTGGCGTCTTGAGCGTGGTTCACCTCGCTGAGTCCTGAATAGAAATGTCCTAATTTGGCTCAAAACTGTTTTTGCCTCTTTGGAGAATAATTTTCCATTCCGAATTCAAATCGGGCATCGGTGGGAAAAGGAAACCACAGAAGTCACATTAATGGAGATCAAGTCAATGGATGTGCATGAAACAATACTAGATGAGAAACTGCCAACTTTTCTGACTTTAAGACAAATTTTTGGGGAATGCATATCGAATGTAAAAAGATCGTCCTCTTTTTATACTTCGGACACGACCAATTTGACAGAAACGTGAGAAAAAGGAATGGAACGATTGAGGTTTTAAAAGCGGGACAAAAAGTGGACCCGAGATGAATCTATTTTTATTCAAGGCAAGAAGTCCACGTCTGATGGAATCATCTTTTAAGTATAATATTTTGTATTGTTGTTGTATATTATATTCGCCAAAACCACATAACTTCTTTAAACAGCCGATTATTATGCACACTTAACTTTCATAATCTAATATGCTGCGCTGTTATACTCTTTTCTGTCATATAATACCTCGATATACGAGTATGTTAGTGGTTGAAAAAAATGAAGCCGCATGCACTTTTTGCTTTATTATGTTCAAGTCTCGTTGGCATTGAATTCGGTATATTGCGGTATGTGCCTATTTTACCTGTTTCTCTGCCGCCCAGAATGGTTTCTGTTCCAGCCCCGTGTCCACTCCCACCGTGAACCCAGTTCCAGCCCCATTATCTGGCACTGGCAACCCTGTCGCTGTCGTGATGAGGAAGAAAAGGAATAATAATGGCATGTCGAGGAGTGTTTGAGTGACTGGGGAAGAAGGAACGGAAATAAAGCACAAATGAAGAACACGTGTAAGAGATAAACGGATATTGAATTACACATTTAGGGGAGAACATGCAAGCTCCTGATGATACACGAAGTATCAAGTAATTGCTCCCGTGTCCTACATGTTATTCCTTCCTCTCGTGAAATATGCTCTTTTCTCCCCCGGCTCGTTGTTTTAGAGTTCACACGGCGTAAAATTGGTTTCGAGCATCATCCACTTTTGCCCCCTTCTCTCTTTTACTCCGCCGGTCGACACGCCAAAAATAATGTTATAATCGCTTCTTGAGAACGAATCGGAGTGGCACACTGAGAAATGACGCGAGTAGAACACTTACTCTTGACACTATAACATTGACAAATTCAATTCGTTCAATGCTTTGATCTTTCATTCGAGGTTGTGGTGCTCTAAAGACAACGCTATATTTATCCACTTGCGCCGATACTTCGTTAGAGAGACATGTCGCCATTCTCAGCAATCTTCTTAATTTTGAGCTGTGCCATGCTCATATTTGGCGGGCTGCTCAACTTCGCCGAGAGGGTCCTGCCCAAGCACCTCAAAGAGCTGTTCCGCTACGGTAAGACCTCGAGAGGAACCTCGTCCGTCGTTAGATATCTCCACGTGCCAAAGAGCTCCTTTCTACACTTCTACATTTATGCAAGGTGAGCAAAGCACATACTCAAATGAATGTAAACCATGCGAGTCCATACGGCAGCGTCATCAACACCACTCTCCTCGTGGTCTTTGTCAGGAGCCTCTGGCGGTCTGACCCGTTTCCCCAGTGGCTTTCCGTAGGACTGTCTCTCTTGACCGGCGGTGACCGCGGCGTGGTGTCCGCTGAGAGGGGTTTCGTGGCCATCTCTCTCTTCACCCTGCACTGTTATCGACGGTAAGAAAGGATTGATGATTCAGTAGGCAAATAAGAGGTGTTGTTTACTCCTCGAAGAATGGGATGATGTTAAATGAGGCAACCTTCTTCCGTGTCTTCTTTAGTTTCTACGAGAGTGCGTTCGTGAGTGATCACAGCTCAAAGGCGTCGATGAATGTGCTCCATTATCTGCTCGGGTTCACGCACTACTCACTCGTGGGATTGGGGTATATTGCCAGGGTGGACCTCACGCACTTCCAAGGAGGATTTGCAGCTCTTCAGACTTTCTTTGTTGCCTTGTTCTTCTGGGCTTCATGGGAGCACCACAGGTGAGACCTTTACATTTATACTTATGATATATTTCCTTTAGTTCTTTTCCAGATCCCACGTGATTCTTGCTCAATTGCGAGGCAACAACAATGCATCCCGTCCCTACTCGATTCCCCACGGAGGCTTGTTTAATCTCGTTTCCTGTCCGCATTACCTCACTGAAGCGGTCATCTATTTTTCATTATATGGTGTGGTCGGCCTTGGTTGTCAGGAGGCAGCGGCTGTGTGGGCTTGGGTCACTTCAAACCAGGTGATAACAAAAGGAGTTGTAATTATATGCTAATTAGGGGTAATGTGTATTTTAGGTCGTACTCTCACTTATGAGCCATTTCTGGTATTTGGAAAAGTTCCCAGAGTATCCCAAGTGCAGAAAAGCAATTATTCCATTTATACTATAATTTAAATACATAATAATTGTACTATAAGTTTTGCCAAAATATGTCTTTTTAATCAAGACTTTAACAACTGTTCCAGAACCAAAAAATGGCTCCAAAAAGTGTTATCCATTTGGGTGCCGGTAAGAACATCCTTACAAGTCACGCAACCTCTGTTTCTTCAAAATTCGCTGGGTATATTTATTTGCAAAAGAATTCATCCTGACTACTTAAAGTCTCATTCATTCTCCACAATTGATACAATAGGGTTTTCGTTATTTTCTATCCATCTAAAACCATTCAATCAGTCTTTTTAAAGTGCGACATTATGACAAAGATATGCAACGATTAGGGTCGTGAACCCTGCAGAGGAAGTGGAGGAAGCGACGGCTGCTGAGATGACGCGGTCCTTCCTCGTGGCCGTCGCCTTCTTCTTATTCTTCTTCCGATCCCGGCGCCTCTCGTCCTTCCTCCGACTTGATATGTCTTCTTCTTCGTCTTCGTCCCCATCCTGGGACTCCTCATTGAGCGAGTAGTAGTCCATCGGGTTCAGGACTGTCGAGTGGCTTTTCGTCGTCCACGGCTCCTCAGTTTGAGGGGCGATTGCTAAAATTGGGAAGAAGGTTAACATGATCAAAGGACGTATAAAGACATTCGGATTATACCGTAGAGTCTGACTGTCCCCTCGAATTTCCCCAGTGAATTCGTCGATATGCAAATGTAGGTTCCCTCGTCCTCCTTGTTAAAGTTGTTTATGCTAAAGTACATGGTGTGGCGATAGGGGACGTCGGGGTCGGCCTTTGTCAGGCTCTCATAGTGGGAACTAGGGTTTAAAACTTAAGACATGATGAAGAGGACTTAAAGCCTCTCATTTACCTGTTTATGAGCATTTCGTTCTCTCCCTCCAGCCTGCCCGGCCTTCTCCTGACCCAATAGCTGATGGGGTTCGGATAGGCTTCCACTGTGCACGACAGAGTGGTCGTGCCGCCTTCAACGCTGCCAATCAGATTCTTGTCGGCCTTCACTGAGGGAGGAACTGGAATGTTTTCATATTTTTAGTGCAACTTCTTTCATTGCTGTGACTTCATTAAACTCACAGTTGACGTTGATTTTGATTCTCTTGCTGACCGCCGGCGGCACCTCGTTGGTCGCGATGCACATGAAGGCGCCCATGTCCTCCCTGCGGATCTTGGCCAGCTTGAGCTCCTCCCCGTGCCACGCACTCACGCGCTTCTTCTGCCTCCCGTGGCGCACGATGAACTGCCTGCCGTCCTCGCGCTTCCACTTGATCTTGGGCCTCGGCTGCCCGCTCGCCCTGCAGAAGAGCGTCGTGTTGGCGTCCTCGTTGACGGTGACGTCGCTGCTGGTGGCGGCCGAGTCGATGTCGGGCGGCACGCGCACGCTGATGCAGCCCATCTGCTTCATCATGACGGCCGTGTTGATCTGGCACATGTAGCAGCCGGCGTCCTCCACGCGCACGCCGATGATGCGCAGCGACCACGTGGACTGCTCGTCGTAGGTCACGCGCATGCGCGGGTTGTGGGTGATCACGCGGCGGTGGAGGGTCAGCACGGTCTGGTCGTCAGCTTTGATCCAACCCACCTATGGAAACAAGCAATTTAGATGCTCATTCATTCTGTACTATGTATGTGTAAATAAAAGGCAACTCTCCGTTTTCTTTCCTTATCATCTCCAGTTTCAGAATGGAAAGTGCACGTAGTCTCAATTTGTCCTCTTTTTTAAAGTAACAGCAGCAGAAGGAGAAAAGAGGTTAAATTTATGCAGGGAATTTTGCTCCCTACATTTTAGCCCCCAGCCTGTAGCTGCCTAACGCCAGCTGCGCCTGCTGCAAGACCGAAAGTCGACACCTTCCTTCCTTGCTTTTTGGACCCTTCTGGGAATTTTAAGTGAAAATATCTTCTTTTCTTCTCTTGGACCTCCTGTTATGAAGTCACCGTGAGGATTATCGATTTTGCTCAGATTGCATAATGTTTTATGCACCACATACGGGACATTAACGCTGTTTGAAAAACTCTGAGCATTCTCATTCTACCTTGTAGTCGTTGACATTCTTGACTGAGCAGTCTAGATCGGCGTCCCTCCCCACGGCCACCGTGATGTTCTGCACGTTGCCCACGAACGACGGGAGCAGCTCCAGGTCGGGCGAGGAGTCCACAAGGCGGTGCTGGGAGAGCGACGACGGTTGGAGATTAAGGGATGCGCGGGGAGGGTCATATTGATTGCGGTACGGCTCTGGAAAATAGAAAGTAATACAATGAATTGGATATGAGCTTGTCTCGATAAAGTACTTAGTTCAGATGATGTCAATTTAAGTCATGTGATTTGTCTGGTGGACATGAGTCACATTTTCATTTTGGTAAACGTAACTTCAGAGTTTAAAACGAGAACGTTACTCTATTGCGTTCGTAACATCCATTCCTTTCTTTCATGGTAGCGAGAAGCTCAGGTATGGTTTCAGTGGTGATACAGCTAATTGACGGTAGAAACAAGCCTCTATTTTGGAGGCATAAGAAAGGCCTGGAAGGGATACGTCGTACCTCTTTGTCGGAAGAGAATGGAAAAGGTTAAATTATTGACGAGTGTGTTTTCTGCATCCTTTCATCAGTCTGCCTCTGAAGCCCTGAATGAGCAAACATGAAACATCCTCCTCTCAAAGCCGGCGAGTCCCTGCACGTCTTCCTCAACTGCGTCGTGTCTCGCGAGAGTGACGAGCCTTATCAGCTGGAGGTGGAGAACGTCGGCGACGGCCAAACGAGGCAGGTTGAAGATAAGAGCTGCACAGATGAGGAGGGCAAGGCGAGCAATGATCTTGAGGATGGGGATGAAACCAAGAACAAGCGTATCGTGTGGCAGAAAAGGCTCAAGATCGTCGGCAACATGAATGAAAAGTTCCAGTCGTTTAAGGTCGATGTGGAGCCGCCGATTGCCAAAGGTGAAGAACAATCATATGTTATACTTTTACTACTACTAAACATTCGAACATGAAGTCGATTTGCCCTCAAGTACTTGTTCAGTCCATATACGTTATCATGATAGCATTAATGTCGTGTAAAGAGATTAGATTATCACTCAATGCACCGACGCCTTAAATGAATTGAACGGATATTACGCGTGCATGAGAGATATCGCTCGTTTTCGCCGGAAAAGCAGGATCGGGAAACAGATTTGTCTTCACAGTGAAAGTGGGATTTAGAGGCCAAGTCCATTTTTGAAAGGGGTCAAGAGAGTGAAGCAAAATGAGCAAATATTTTAATGTTAATCGGAGGAGAACAGGAGCGGGTAAGGAACGCGTAGAATGCCAGTAATCTACTCTGCTTTTTATGATCCATATTGTGTCAGACATAGGGAGATAACAAACCTTCTAGACACCAGATTTAGCTTGCTTTGTCAAAACGCAACAAACAAATAATATTGCAAGAGCTCAATATTACAACATAAAAAGAGTCAATAATGAAACCTTACGATCCAGATGGGACCATGGACGTTGAGCCGGACCGCAAGCCCAACGTGTGCTGCTCGCTGATCATCTTCCTCGTCGGCAACGCGTTCGCCATCGCCTCCATTGTCATCGGCTCGCTCTACATCGACGAGTGTCCCATTGAGCCAATGATCCCGATCTATCTCATTGGTAGGACGGCAATAAAAATACTCCTGTAGCAGAAGTGAAGAACACTTTCTTTTACAGTTGCTGGGTGCGCCTCGTTTGTAGCGTCCACCCTGAACGTGATCCAGTCCTGGGGCGCCACCCACGACCAGCTGACCTGCGCCAAGGCCGCCAACCGGCTGAACGGACTGCTCAGCCTGTTTGCCATCGCCTGGCTCATCGTGGGCTCCGTCTACACCTACCAGAACTACGAGCCCAACTACAACTACCTGGACGTGAGCGAGATCAAGCCCAAGGGCAGGCCGGACTACAACACGCAGGTGCCGGACATCATCATGGGGTGAGTCGTCGGACATTAACTGGAGCTTTTAAGGGTTACAATGTGGTCTTAATTTCAGTGACAATTACTGCAACAAGACCGTGTATCTGTTCTCCTTCATCTCGATCACGTTCACGTACTGCATGATCCTCATTGGCGTGCTCATCGGCGTGTGCGTCTGCTGTTGCGGCGGGATGCTGCTCTGCTGTGGAAAGAAGAAGTAGAGACGAAAGAAACAATATGAATACAAAGGAGACATTTTAAAGGTTTAATCTCCAACAAAGCACCAATAAAGTAAATATTTTATTCTATGAGTATACCTTTGTTTTAAAACTAATTTAAAATATATATGTTAAGAGACACGCTTTTAAGTAATTTGCGTTCGTTCAGGAAAGCCGCTTCCTTCTTTCCACTCCGAGGACCAATAACGAAAGAACACACTCGCCAGCGTGCATGTTATTATAGTTTTATACAGTATTCGACGTAGCAGCAATTGACATTTAAAATCGACAAGGGAAGGAAGTCTTTATTTGCTTTCCGAGAAGGAGAAGAATCACATCAGTGTTCTATACCAACATGGCAGATTCCGCTGAGCCAAAGAAGTCTCGGTGGTACTACTTCATTGACACCTACAGCTACCTCTGTGGCCACATCACATTCACCATCAATGGGGTGGTTGTGTGGTTGGTGTTCTTAGACTCGTGCCCTGTGGAGCCGACCGTCTATCTGCTCAGTAAGCATGATTATGTTCATTCAAGAACAAGTTTAACGATTTTGTTTCAGTGTCTGCTGCCATAACAACTGTGATTTCCCTTTGCTCCCGAGGCTACATCTTCCTTGCTTCCAAGCTTCGTCGTTTGGGCGCCCAGACCGTCCTCTCTACTGTTGGCACTGCTCTCAAGGGAACCAATCCTCTCTTCTTCATCATGGCTGGAAGCACATTCTACAATGTCAACCCTGAATCGCTCTACTTGAAGGTGTGAATAGCAATTTTAGAAGTTTCATGGCTTAACAGTCTCGTTTCAGGAGGGCGTTTGCCCGACCACGGTGAGCAAATTCTCCTCGTTCCTCATCTACATCCTCTTTGCTGGACTCAGTCTGGTCACGTATGGTGCAGTCATGTTGCTCGCTGCATGCGTGGGGTCTAAACTGTGGGCTCGGCCGAAGCAAGAAGAGATTGCTAAAAGCGTCAAAGTCAAAAGAAAGCCGTCAATGAGAAGGAAATAAAAGGTTTCAAGAATGATGGTGTCATTTGTACTCTTGTGGTATTATTTTGGTAAACGCAATGAAACCCCGTTCGGCAAAGGTGGCGTGTCAGACTCAATTAGGAAGCACAGGGAGGAGAAACATTGAATCAATTCTGATAACATGGGACTTAAACAAACTGCATTAGTCCATTAGTTTATACTATAGTATTTTTTTGTCATATTTGTAAGCCAACTTCATTTTGTCTTCAATTTACTAGTGTAGTCAATGTTTTATTGCAGTACCAAACAGAAGCCACTTGTAACAACCTTCCCTTATTTTTCCTAATCGAGTATCGATCAAACTGTATAAAACTATATAAGCTAACAACGACGACCCACGTACGTACGCGCTGAGGCCTCTTTCGACGACCTTCCTGCCTTTCTTTCTTTCAATGACTTCACAGCCAGAGGCACATTTTTATTATTATTGAGCAGTGAGCAGCAGCATATTGGTCTAGACACCACCATGGCCGCCGCCGTGGCCAAGATCAGCGGCGGCCTCCTGGGCGGCAGCAGCAGCCCCGCCGGCACCTGCGCCATGACCACCGCCCTGCTCTCCATCTACAACGCCGTGTCCATCACCGAGGTCATCATGGGCGCCGTCTACTTTAACGAGTGCCCGCTGCAGCCCATGATCCCAATCTACCTGCTGGTGGCCGGTGGGGTGCCCATCGTGTCCTCACTGTTCAGGGTGTGTCTGTGCTGCGTGTTCAGAGGGCCCAGGGATAAGTTGCAGGGCTTCTTGTTTCTTCCAACATTGCTGTTCCTCATTGGATGGTTCTTTGCTGGAAACTATTATGTTTTCGACATCTATGAGCCCAACTACAATCCCCTGGCTGGGCCATATTGCAACAAGCGGCTGTACATGTTTGCATTTGTGTAAGTAATGTATTCCAAAGAGATGAATGTAGGTAGCCGTATTTTCCCTTTCTGTTCCAGAACGATGCTTCTCTATTACTCGTTCGTTCTCCTCCTTTTCTGCCTACCTTGTACAGCGCTCTTCATCTTCATGAGTCTCAAGACCAAGAAGAGCCTCGAGAAGCAATTTGGGTGCGTGGGCGGCGATAAGAAGGGCGGCAAGGTGAAGGCGGAGACCCTCTGGGCCAACGACGACGAGAAGCGGAAGGCGCACAGACTGGCGGCAACAGGGCAGCTCAAGAGGACGGGAGGGCCCACTGACCTGTTACCCGCCTACCCCACAAATGGGAAATTTCCTCAGATAAGTGGCCTGAAGATTCCAGACTCTCCAAAGAAGGTAGAAAAGGAGGCAGCCGTGTCGAAGCAAGAGGCTTCACCGATCAAGGGAGAATCGGGTTCTACAAGAGCTGATGACACCGACGTTGAGCGTGGTTCTCCCAGCAAAGAGAGCATATTTAGCGTGTCCAATCCTGCTCTGGACGCCAATCCTATTGGACCGCCGTGGGGCGCTGGAGAACGGGTTCGAATCTCTGCCTTGGAGCGGGGCCAGAGTGAGGTCAGCTCCAGTTGGGACATGAATCAAATGAATGAGCACATTGAAGAAGAGGAAGAAGACAATTTTAAGAAGATTTCCACTCCGAGGAAGAGTAGAGACGACGGATGGTGATCAAAGTTATTGGAATCAAAATATATTGATAATGATCTATACATTCATGTAATGTTTAATGTTCTGACAAAATATACGCCACATGGCATATTTACAACCATATAAATTCCTGATAGAACCTGCTAGAAAGCTGTTATTTGACAGCTTGTATTGTGTGGGTGCCTTACTTTCTTTTCTTCTTTCTCTTGATTCCCTCGAAAACTATTTTAACAACAAGGGTCATTTTTACGCAGAAACAGCTTTCATCATTCTTAATAAAAATTGATTATTGCATTCCTGAACCAGTTGCTTGTATATTCAATTGAAAAGAAAGAGATTGAAAGTATTGTCCAGCATGTTTTGATTAGAAGGCGTCAAACTGCGTCATTATGTCAACAGAGCTGATTTGCGGCATTTCCCTAAGCGGGTTTGGAAACAGACCGGACCGTAAGTGACTATCTAACCGAAATATGCATTTTACTGAATCTATTTCCATTTCAGGGTTCCTAAAGGGCTCAGAATGCACACACGCTCACATTCTGGCGGGGTTTGTTTCCATTCTAATATTCAATGTAGTGTCAGTCTTGCAAATTGTTCTGGGAGCCTTGAACATCCACAAGTGTGATGTCGAACCCATGATTCCAATTTACCTCATTGGTAAGTTAATAACTGTGCGCATACCAGTTCTGTCACATCTATCAGCGTTTTCAGGAGCTGGAAGTTGTGCTATCATAGCTCAACTGTTTAAATACTCGATGCAATGCTTCTGGGACAAGGGAAAAGCTCCAAAGTGCGGATGGGTCATCTTTATTGTCCTGAGTTTGATAAACGTTGGATGGTTCTTTGCTGGCAATTACTTTGTCTTCCAGTAAGAAATGTTTTCCATTCATTCTCAGAATATATTTCATAAATAACGTTGTTTTAGCGTTTTCGAACCCAATTTTGACTCTGAAGAAGGTCCTCACTGCGACCAGCACTTGTACTACTTTGCCTTCTTTATTATGATTGCGTGGTACTTCTTTGCCAGCCTGTTGGTCGTAGTTCCTTGTCTGCTCATCTACTGCGGACTGCTCATGACAAGCAATCAAAAGGTGAACAGCATCGCCTGCATTGGAGATGACGACGACACCATTGAAATAACTGATGAAGGGTCCAAGGCAGTCGTTGGAAACTATGACACTACCATTGAAGCGCAATTGGAAACTGGGGAAGATTTACCACCGGATGTTTCGAGAAAGGCAAGGGCAATAACATGGGCGGATGAGGAGTCCATTAACTTGTCTTATGATCGGGTTTGTGTAATGATTTCAAGACATAATTAGTTTCATTACATCGTAAACCCCGTTTCAGATGCAACCAGCCGACCTGTCCCCCGGTGGCGGGCACCGGGGCACTCAATATGAGCTGAAGAGCCCCACAACCATGGAGCTGTACGGACTGCCCGGCCCGGATGTGTTCGTGAGTGAGGCTGAGGAAGATGAGTGGGAGTTCCGCCAGAACAGACGTCGGCGTCGGGGAAAGGGATTCAAGGATGAGGCTGCCAGGGAGTTTGCTGAGTTGCCAGGACCAAGTGTATTCCAAGATTAAGAAGAGATCTCAGAAAATATATGGTTTATGAGTACAAAATATTGTTATATTATCATTTGAAGTGACACAGAAAGAACATTTACTCTAAGATTGAAAACCAACTTTTAATATAAATATATAATATGGATATAATACCCATATAGTACTTATGCAATATATTGTAGCTTCCACTAAACATTCCAAGAATCTCCAGGCCTTTTTGCAAATATATATTCGATTCTGGCAGGTACGATTCCTTTTTGTGCAAGGACCGACGGCGGTCACACACGTTCTCAGGCCCATCGATCCATAGTCTTGTTTATTTCAGAAAAGTTTTACACATGTCAGAGATTTGTTGATTAAATCAGTTCGAGCATTTTATACTCAGAGTTAAGAACGGGTTTAATTTGTATCACACCATGCTACCGGGCTGGTTACAGAAGTGTGGAGGATGTTGCATTGGTGGGTGTCCAACTTTAATTATAGATACGAGTAATTTGCAATGTATTATATTTTAGGACTCGTCAATGACGACTCTAATGGGTGCGCCCAGTGGATATTGGCGTTCTTTGTCTACTTGATATACAATCTGGTATCAATCCTAGAGATTGTGTACGGCGCTATTTACTTGGACAGGTGTCCAGTGGAGCCCATGATACCAATCTACCTGATGGGTAAGAGCATTTTGACAGTGCTACATTATATACAAGAGACCGACAAACTCCTCTTCTTCTTCTAGTTACTGGAGCTGTTTCCATCTTTGTATGTCTACTCAGGGTATGCTGTCAGTTCAGCTGGCCTGATAAGAAGATGCCAAAGTGGGTTTCAATAATTTGCCTCGTTTCACTTTTGCCCGGTTTTGTCTGGTTCCTGGCTGGAAACTACTATGTCTTCCAGTAAGAAAAACATAATATTACATCTTTACAGCCTAATAATGTATTTCACCAGCTTATGGGAGCCGAACTACAACCCCTTGATCGGTCCGTATTGCGAGAAGACATTATACCACTTTGCCGCCACGGTTATGCTCATCTACTGGGCGGTTGGCGTGCTACTTGTGTCCATCCCCCTGTGCTTGGGCTACTGCGCTCTCATCATCAAGGTGGAGCAGATCTTCAAGAAAGGAATCCGGCCAGAGCCCAAGCCCAAGATAGATCCGGAGCTGGAAAGGATTCGAATTGAACGACTGAAGAACCTGAGGAAAGCGGAGATGGATGCGCAACATGAGAGATTTGTGAGGAGTGGTGGACAGTTTGGGGAATCAGACTCAGGTAATGGAGACGAAGCAGTCCGTTTTAAAGGGATCATTGGTAGCCGATCATCCTCTGTTAGAACCATCAACAACCACCTCCAGTAAGACTAGTCTCCAGTCGCGACTTGAGAAGGAAAAGGGACTGACTCCAAGAGTGGAAGAAAGGATTCCAGTGTCTCCCCATGGTTAGTGGATTTCCTAAGGAATATGTTTTATTTACTAATCCTGTCTCTTTCAGCTGTGCCAGTAAATGACAATATAACGGCTTCTTCCTCTGCGGAGTCGACACCAAAGGCAAAGTTTCCAAGAAACTAAACTAAATATACAGTAGTATGGCGCTAAATAAACGTAATTTAAACCAAAGATACCCGTTAAAATGTTTTCATTTGCTGGATTCGTGTTATATGACATATAATATATGTACTATATGTCATTAATCAATAAAAATGTACATTTTCTATTCCCGTGCTTGGATCAGTGACTGTACTGACTTGTGGCGGCTTACATAAAACGTACAAATATATACTCATTCAAGTGAAAAAGGCCTAATATATTGCTTTCTTTGCCGGCAGAAAGGTAGTTTAATTTTGGGCTGTCTAGAAGGATCAGTGAGCCATAGTGAGAAAGTCTTCTGTTGGCCGACGACGACGAGTATGTGAGTCGATAAAATGAGTTTGAAAACAATTTCTGTCCATGTGAATATTATTTAGCAATAAGCAGATTCACTCTCATACGTAACTGGTCCTCCTGTCTGCTCCAACATGGGTGCAGTGGGGCAGGCTCTCAAGGCGAATGCCAAATTTACAGGTGATAACATAGCGAATAATCATCCTAGTCAGTAGTAAATTAACTCCTCACTGCTCCTTAGAATTCACCAACTCCAAGAGCTGCAACTGCAACCATGTTCTGCTCGTCATCTTTGTCTATATCCTCTTCAACCTCATCTCGATCCTCGAGATTGTCTTCGGAGCGGTCTACCTGAACAAATGCACTCTGGAGCCCATGATTCCAATCTATCTCATCGGTAAGAAATGAAATATTTGCTTAAAATTTATTGCAATTCTTTTCCATTAAAGGTGCTGGCTCTGGTTGCATCGTGACATTTCTCTTCCGAGTGATCTGTCAGATCATCTGGCGGCCGAAAAAGCTTCCAAAATGTGTTGGAATCGTCTTCATCCTTCTCAGTTTCATCAACCTGGGATGGTTCTTTGCCGGCAACTACTACGTATTCCAGTAAGAACACAATGTTCCATGGTACTTCTTCTTCAATAAGTATTATTTTACAGCATCTGGGAGCCCAACTACCACCCCGTTCTGGGCGACTATTGCCATGAGGACCTCTACAAGTTCGCCTTTGTGGTGATGCTCGTCTACTACTCGTTCGGGCTGCTCCTCTGCTGCATCCCCTGCTGCCTCATCTACTGCGGACTGCTGTACGTGACCAACAACAAGATCAGCACGGCTGGGGGGTGCCTGGGGAAGGATGCAGAGTCGCCGATATCAAAACAGTCAAACAGGCCAAAGGATCCGCCAGTGTTTCCATCAAGTGAGGCTTAGAAATATCCTAAAATCCTTCTAAAAAATCCTATTTAAAGTTACTTATTACTTTTAAAAATGTACATTTCATATATAAATAAAGCATCAATAAAATTTATTTTAGGAGGAGGACCACCACCAATGCCTCCACCAGGTACGTTGAAGCATACCAAGAATATACATGTATATACTTTTCTAGCTCTATTTTGCCCTTCCAGCCTTCTCCCTATCGGACTCCGACTCTGACGACTCTTATCAGCCCGATTCTGAGGCCAAGCCTGAAATGGACGAACGAGCGCCATCTCGCGGCGCGACAGCACAGTCGAGGCCGCAGACAGCTGGGCTCAACGAGGTCTAAAGAAAAGTGTCGCTTAATATGACTGAAATATATGGAGCTTTAAACATTCCTGAGATTGTTTTTAATAATTAATTCTACTACTTGAGCTTTGGATGGGGGAATGTAAGGTATTATTTTAGTTTTTGTCTCTGAAGGAGCCCAATAATACCCACTTTAATCGACACCACAACAGCTGCAGCTGTCCTTGGTTTTGGTCAGTCGCAGCTGCTGCTGAATTGAGCAACAAAAAGAGAGCAGGCTAGAATGAGCAATATATTAATACCTTAAATAGGGCGTTTGTGGATATAAATAATTGTATGCTGTTGTGTGAATTGACTCCATGTTTTTTCTTGAGTATGAAGATTTCTTAAGGAATATTGACGACGAAAATGTCTGAGCCCCCGGTTCTCTATGGTGAAAGTTCCCCTAGAGGGCCAGTGGGATTCTCCCTTCTGGGTAAGCGCCTTTTAATCTTTCTAAAATGCTAATAGCTAAAATAAACGTCTCAAACTAATTGAGGTGCCTTCAATGACCGGAGTTGCGGCCCCGGGTCCGTGTTCCTCATCTTCCTCGTCTCCATCGTATTCAACGCGATCGCCATTGCAAACCTCTTTGTTGGCGCGGTGTTTAGAGACCAGTGTCCACTGGAGCCAATGGTGCCAATCTACCTCATAGGTGACATCAACATCATAATACACTTTTCTACTCCATTCTAATATTCTTGTTTCAGTGAATGGCGCCTGGCATCTATTCGTTTTCAGCTTGCGACTGCTGTGCAAGCTCCTTTGGAAAGAGGGAAAGCTGCCCAAGTGGGTCAGAATCCTATTCTTTGTGCTCCTGGGACTGAACCTCATCTGGTTCTTCGTGGGAAGCTACTTCGTCTTCCAGTAAGCAAACCTCTATATGAAAATGTCCTCTTTGATACACTGTACTTTCTTAAAGTATCTGGCGCCCCAACACCAACCCAGACCTCGTTCGAACCTCCACTACCTTGAACTCGACGCTGCTCTCAAACGATGAGGCTGAGACGTATTCTTCGTACTGTCACGCCCTCCCCTACTACCTTGCCTTCATCGGCATCCTCGTGTGCTACGCCGCAGTCCTGCTGGTCTGCAGCATCCCACTCTTCTGCATCTTCCTCGCTCTGCTCATGATGAGCAACAACAAGGTGTGCAACGTGGGCAACTGCATCGGCGGCAGCGAGGTGGATGACGTCAGGCCAGTCAACGTCGTCATCAAGTACAACGACGACGACGTGGGCGATGACGGCGGCGGGACGAGGGCGGCTTCGGGCAGGTCGAGGCAGGAGCGGCCCAAGGGAAGCGCGCTGCAGAGGACTAGGACGACCATCGAGGAGAAGTTGGCGGCGTTCAAGTTGGAGCAGCTCAAGCCGGCCGAGCTCAAGACAGAAGATGGGAAGTTGAGGCCGCTTAAGAATGCAAGACCGCAGAGATATTAGGAATACTCAGAGGTTACAAGTGCTCATGAATAAATTAAAAAGCCTAGTATTGGTCATGCTGAAATGAGACTCTAACAGTTGTGATAATGAAGGACACTTACGCGAATGCTACAGAAATTATTAGTATACTAAAACTCCGTAATACGTGTAAATTAAAGTCATGATATGATGCAAGTGAAGTGAGTGTTTGTAACTTGAACTAATTTCTAATAAGGTTCAAGTACGTGCTAATGATATGACGAGAAGTCAAAGTAATACTATGAAAAATGTACCTCAATTATATGTTTCATGGCTATGGCTCATTGTACTCATTACTTAATTGGAATAAGAATAAATAAACAAATATTAAATTATTTTAATCATTTTTAAATTTCAATATTAAATTTAATGGGAGCCCATACTTTGTCCTACTTTTTTTTCTTTTACCCTTACTTTGTTCTACCCTGAACCCTTACTTTGTTAGACTTACTTGGTCCTACCCAACAAAAAGACAGCAAGCCTTACTTTGTCCTACCCCAGCAAGATGTCAGCAAGCCCTATTCTCTCCTGTCAAACAATTAATATGTACTATTTGAAAATAAATTATGATTTTACTAAACTTATCATGAACTTTGAACATGTCTGACATGCTCAGTTTCAGGGGAATAATAGGATCTGGTACATAACATATATTGAATAAATTCAAGTTAAAGTCCCAAGTAGTTTTGCTCATGTAAAGACCCTGCACATTTTAATACATTTTGATTTTGCCAATGCATTACACTAATACACATTATCCTGAAGCTCTTGGGATGATTCATAAGAAGTTTAGCCTTTTGTGTTAATCTCAATTGCACAAAGGCCACTCATGCAAATGGAGGTGAATCATGAAAAGTAATTGTAGCATTGTAATTTAACTCCAAATGTGTGTCCCTCCTACACATGATCCTCCACACTGATGTGAAAAAAAATCATTATTGTAGCATTGTGATTGAATATCCAAGTCAAATTCACTCCTAGATCCTACTCATTATCCTATCCTGCACATTGAGGTAAAGCATGGCAATGTTTACCTTCTTAGTTTTAGTTTCTATTTATTATTGACTGAAACATGTTGTTTGACTCATATGGTCATACCCAATATGTATATTCAGTGGCATTCTTTAAGAGAGCACAATCAATGTGTAACTACATTCACTTGTTACTCTTCATGTTCACAGTCAATGTTCACTAAGAGAACACATTCATTGTGGAACTGCATTGTTACTATTCATGTTCACAGTCAATGTGAATCCTCAGTGATTTTCACTAAGAGAACACATTCATTGGGGAACTGCAATGTTACTCTTTATGTTAACTGTCAATGTGAATCCTCAGTGATGTTCACAGTCAATGTGAATCCTCAGTGATTTTTACTAAGAGAACACATTCAGTGTGGAATTTCATTTGTTGTTTTTATATTCACAGTCAATGTGCTCTTTGTAAATCAAATTTTCGCTCTTCATGTAGATCTACACTATCTATGTTCGCACAAAAAAATATTATATTATAAACTCAGAGTTCCTTCTATAATACAAACTCAAAGTACACATTAGGAAGGTTCATAACAGTGCATTAGTGTTCAGTAAGAGCACTAAGAAGGACTGTATGCCCTAATTATTCATATATTATGAGTTCTTTCAAGTGCAAGTCTGATAATGTAAGGCTTAATCTAAAAGATGCAAGAGGGTAGGACAAAGTAAGGGTTCTGCCAGCAGAAAG
>LR140036.1:0-15730 GCA_900659605.1 Tisbe holothuriae
TTGATGTCTTTTGAGAAGTGCTTCTCTGTTTTGCACGTTCAGGGCTTCAATGTGGAAGTGGCATACCGCTGTCATAGTGAAATCACTAGTATAGAGGAGAATGAAGCTTTATCAGGTCGTGTGTTTCAATTTTAGCACAATGCATACACTATTCCAATATCAAATTTTGTTGTATAGCCTGGCTCCCAAGTGAGTTCCCCATTCCTCCCACAAAGATAACAATTCCAGACAAGGATGGTTTGTTTAGCATGAAAACTGTACAAGTTCCCGGGAGCACCCTCTACCAGCTTTCAAGCAGCCTCAGTTTATCCCCTAATGGCGATCCAATACTTAAATGGAGGTCAGGTAAACCCTCCACATTTACAAACTGGGCGGAGGATGAGCCTGTCGATATTCAAGACAATGTCATTGGCTGTGTGGCTTTGACAGTAGAGGTATTAAATTAAAATTGCTACTTTATGCTTCACACACTGTATATCTGTACGATTTCTCTCCACTAGGGATATTGGCTTCAGACTACTTGTCATTCTCAGCTCCAGGTTGTGTGTCAATGGTCATTAGCCTGTAATAACTTGATAACATTTCATACCATGAGAGTTGCATTACATTTTATTATAATTTAGCTGATGAAAATAGAACCTGCACATATCCATGGAAGGTCAGAGGCAACAAGTGTATCATAGAGTCCAAGAACAAAATGCCATTCAATGAAGCCTTTACGGCATGTCAGTCTCTCAACTCTTCTGTACTGTCTGTGCCAAATGTAGAGGATGTATACAAGCCGCCTTTCTTTGCACTGAGTATTTTTTTCACCTGTTTATTCTTTTAACAAATAACAGAGTATTGTTCTTAGTTTATAAGCGACCCACGGATCCGCTATACTGGCTGGGTATAACCGATCTGAATCACGATGGCAGCTTTGACTTTTGGCTTGATGGCAGTGAATATAGTTACAACAGGTTTCCAGGTATGTTCCCAACCACAGATGACCAGATAATAAAGTCCGGGTATCAGAGAAATGTATTTCTAAATGTGAGCTCTGGTAAATGGGTTTCAATGGATCAGGACCTGCCATATAGACTCTGCAGTCTTCCACTTCTAACAGGTGAAAGTTATACCTGACCTTAATAAAAAGACCATAAATTCTACATAACTATAATAGAGGATCAACTGATGAAAGAAGATGAGTGGCGAGACAGATGTGATTCCAATGACCCGCGAGCAAAACGAGTCAAAATATTTGCTACCCAGCGGCTGCTTCTAAAGCAGAGCGAAATAAATGATTTTGGAAGCTTTGTGCAACACTTTTCAGAGGCATTTATTGGAGAGACCTTTCACCTAGATTTGCTCCTGGAAGAGAATCGAATGTTTATTGACCATGCCGATGAGATTCAAACTTCTCTCTACAACTATCTCACCAATGTGTCTAATGCTCTGTTCAAGACTGATATTGGCATTCCACTGCAGGAGATTCCAATGCTGCTATTGCCACTAATTGACCAAAGCTCAGATAGTCTATATCAAGTTTCTGCTAGGAAGAGGGCTGCTCTCATGGTATTTCATGCCCACTTTCTGCATTGGAAAAAGAGGAACATGACTGAAGGAGAAACATTCACATTTGATAGACCTTCAGGGGTGCCGAAGAAGCATTGGGCGGATTATCCCAACCCTAATGCAACATATATTTATCCCTCAGATTCTTCATTTGGACAGGATTTTATAGATCGTATCTATCATGAAAATATGTATGGAATCCTTCTGAAGCCACATTTGGGCATTATAATGAATATTATGAAGTTTTCAATGGTACTTCATAGAAGGGATAATTCCTTACCAATGGATCTTCTGAAGTCCCTGTTTTACTTTGACTTGCATGATGTGGACAAGGCCCAAAGTTTTGTTGACGCAAATAGATTGGAAAGCATTGTCAGCTGCACTGTAGGTGGTGTAGATTGTGCACCATCATTTCATCCCTTCCTGACCAACAATGGCATATGTGACAGCTTCAACACGCATCCAATTTTACAGACCTTCCAGGAAAACTCATACACATCAAAGTTTCAGCATATATTTGACCAGCCTGCCCATAGTTCTCATTCAATTTTCCCAGGGACGCACAACAGACTAGTTCTTGTGCTTGACACTCACCAGTCGGAGGTGTTTGGCAGTGACAGTGGTTCATTCACACTGTCCCTTAATGAGGCCTTAAACTCCTTTGATGCCCGGACAGAGAGCATCCGGCTCAGTCCTGGGCAGAGAACTAGCATTACTGTATCAGTCACTGTTTTCAAAGCAAAGAGCAGTGTTAGACATGATTACAGTATTACAGAGAGGGGGTGCAGGTTCCATGATGAGGTTGATGGAGGCATGCTAGTTAAGCAGTATTCAAAGAGAGGTTGTGAATTTGAGTGTGCATTGCGCAAGGCTACAAGGGCTGCTAAGTGCACACCCTGGAAGTATGTTCACCTAGATGAGGAGGCGAATTTGTGTACAAGGAATCATACATTGATATTTGAGCAGACTTTTATAGAGGCATTGTCTTCAGATAGCTGTCAAAGGTAGAATTTTTGTATACAAACATACCATAATTAGATTACTTAAACCCATGAATCCTTTCAGTTGTTTCCCTGACTGTGAAAGCATAAAATTCCATGCCATGCATGACAGCTAAACTTTAGATGCAGACAGTGTATGTTCATATCCCAATATGCAAAATAAAATGTTAGAGCAGATCAGTCGACCATCAGATTTGGCTTACTGGAAACTTATTAGGTACACCATGTATTTTATTGGGCAACTAATACCGTACATTAACCTGTTTTGCTTCATATGTAGGTTAAGTAGTTGGCAGGAGAAAGCGTTTGGCTACACCCTGCCAATTGACAGCATCAACCGATGCCTAGAAAAGGTCCAACAAGACATTGTATTCGTGGATGTTCAGTATTCCAGTTTATTTGCAGTGACATCAGTCTTGGAAAAGAGATTCAAATTTGTGGACCTGATTGGAATGTTTGGTAAGAATGACTATTGCAAATTGAAAGTGACTCCTATGGTATATATTTAATGTGAATCGTAGGTGGTTCCATGGGTGTCTTCACTGGCTTCAGCTTTATATCGCTAGTTGAACTGTTGTATTGGATTTGGATTTATGTGACAAGACTGTGCGCGGCCACTTAGAGAAGGTTATAAATAAAGCCGTTCCTTTATATTTGACTTTCTCCACTTATGTACTTCTTTAACTTCTCATTGTCATTCTTGTCTGGTCTTGCCACTTAATAACTACTAATTTAAAAAAACCAGAATATCTTGCACCTGTTTATTTCGTAAGAAGCCCTGAAACTAGTGGCTTCTGAACGCCAGACAGGCGAAAACAAGTTATAAGAGTATTAAACTTACTGTCCGAATATGTTACTTGCAGTGCAATACAGTATAATAGAACAGTGCATTGAAATGATTTCACGTTATGTTTAATTTATAAGAATGATGTGTCATAATCAAAAGTTTTATACCTAAAGACGGAACCGATATCGACTTTGGTTTTACTTTTCCATACTGCACATCCTCATGTAATAATATATATTTATACTATTTGTAGTCCCTACATTCTGAAATCGATAAAAATGTACATTGGAAGGGCTGCGAGCTTCATAGACAATAAAGGAGACAGCAATTTCTTGTTTAAATGGCTCATTAAATCTACAGTGAACTTAAGAAGAGACCAATTGGAGGAGACTGATTAAAGAACTTGTGTTTTAAAAATAAAGCATAAAAGTACAATGCAATGTGAAGTATTTCCTTAAAATAATTTATCTTTGTCTGAAGCATTATGAACTTATTTGAGAATATTTTTAAACAATAGTTTTGTACTTAACACCTGCGTGCTGCGCCATTATAATAATTATAATCAAAATTTGCTGATAGCATTTTAAAAGTAACACAATCGATGAGAAGTAACTATATCATTTATATGACAGTGGCATTTTCGGCATGAACAGTTTAACATCTGGCGCCTTTACACTATTTCTCACGAGTACCCCTCTACATGGCGTGCAGTATATTGCAGCGTCTAAGCACAGGGTGGTCAGAGGAGTATGGTAATTTGATTCTTTACTAATTATCGAGGCCAAGTACTTGGGTAATATAAGCTTATATCTACGTAGGTTAAGCACTGTTATCCTGTCCGTTGTCTTTGGAGCTGCCATCATACTAGAAGCTGCTCTATTCTGGATCCGAACCCCGACTAAAATGGACGTTCAAAACTATTACGACCGGGTGACTGGCGTCCTTCCTTTTCCCACTGTTACTCTCTGCCCAGTGCAACAGTTACACGAACTAAATCTAGCTGCTGCAGTCTTGAACAGGTAGTAGGACTTGTGTCTAACGATTTATTAAATTAATTCTCGAGTCTAGAGCCAAATTCCGGTGTGGCTTCGAAGATGGCATTGACAATACTCCGTGTGAAGAGACCGAGCCTTTAAGACGTAGATTTGAGATTTTCCTTCAAGAGCTGGAAAAGAGAATTGACAGAAAACTGGATCAAGTTGAGGTCACAATGGATTTCTACAATTTAGTGGCGAAAGAAAGTATTAAACTAAATTTTAAACAGCTCGTTTCAATAAGACACGCCCCCTTTCCCCAAAGTGATGTCCTTCCGTTCTGAAGATCGTCGCAGCCAGAAACTCATGCGAGACCTCCTCGAGAAGGAATCCGTGTTCCAAGACATCACCACCTACTGTCACACCAAGGACGCCCCGATTGATAGCAGACAAGTCACGGATGACGGGCTGCTGCCGAGGGTCATGACGGCCGTCATGGACATTGCCAAGCCGGAGGAGACGTCCAAAACATGGTGGTTCTTAGTAGATGATCAGACAGTCTGGTAAATGTCCAAAGTCAGTGTTGAGCCAAACTTGCTGTTCATGTTGCGTTTTAGGAACGCAATTGATCATGTTAACCAATCTTTGGATAACATCGGAAAGCCAAGTAAAGGATAATTACATCTTCTTTTTGACCCATTTCAGACAACTACATTTTATTAGGTCTCCTTGTCCAGAATGAGAAGCTGTTCTTTCCAGCCGGAGTTCGTTGCAGTGACCCAGGTCCATTTTGCATGTACACAGATCCCTTGGTGAAGTTGGCAAAAAAGCTCTACTTTATCACCAACTTGGAAGGCCTTGGCATTGGAACATTGATAGCAAGAAATATTCATGTTCTCCTTGGTGATCCAGATGTATCGGAAAGTAGCAGGTTAAACATTAGTAAAGCAATTGAAACAGCTGTCAATGATATGTTTTCCACATCCCCACTGGAAGTTTATGATTTTATTAATCAAGTGGGACACAATTCTTTAGTCAAATCCTTCTCTTTTGAACAAGTTGTTAGCCATGTGAGATTCTCCCTGGTTTTGAATAATCCTATGAAAATATCAAACCTCCAATATTCACCAATAAGTCCAGAATATAATGTATCCGATGAGGTCATCGATGATTTTCCAACAACATCTTATGAGAGCATTCACTGGTCAGATGAGTGGACGACATATTCCAGGGCTGATCAGGGAGAAACTGCCCTACTCAATAAATTATTTTTCGAGAGCATCGTATCTTCTGGAAATATAAATACTGTGAGATGGCATCAACTTGGCCAGGATATGAATACAAGGCTGGACCTGGTCAAGCTGTGCAAAATGCAGAATCAAAGGAATTGCAAACACGATGTTTTTGTCACTCCTACAGCTATTGGATTCTGCAATGTATTCAACTCTATGCCACTATGGAATGTTTTAAACAGAAATCATCTCAGCTCAATAATTGAAGGGAGTTTCAATGTGAATGTGAATCAGGATCCTGTTAACATTATGAAGGATTTTTATTGGGTTGAATTCTTGCTGGACATACATAACTTGGATATGGTTAATCCTTTCCAATCTAATGGAAGTATCCAAGTAAAGATTGGAGGACCTTTCCAATATTTTGACTTTGGATCCAATGCATTTATGCTGCTGCCTGGAACAAGAACTAGAGTTAATGTGCTGCTAAGAAACCATGACACAGAGTTTCTCATAGATAATATTGACATAACCAGGAGAAAATGTATGATATCAAGTGAAGCTCCCTCTCCTTCTTATCCATTTGTAAAATATCATAGAGAAAATTGCTACTTTGAATGTAAAATCAACACATTGCTCAATCATTATCAGTGTCTCCCATGGTATTTGACAACATTTGTGCCATACCAAACAGCTCTTTGCAATGGCCATATTGCTGCAAACTTTCATTCCAATTTGACAAGTATGTCCAACATGGGTTGCCCACATTGTCTAGTAGAGTGTCAAAAAGTTGAATATTTGCTTTCAAAGGATACAACTTACTTTAATCCAGCTCATGAATGTAAAAGAAATGAATATTTTC
Organism: Tisbe holothuriae; assembly: GCA_900659605.1. Taxonomy (NCBI): domain Eukaryota; kingdom Metazoa; phylum Arthropoda; class Copepoda; order Harpacticoida; family Tisbidae; genus Tisbe; species Tisbe holothuriae. Next base: position 6,411 of record LR140036.1, read on the forward strand.
AACAGGTGCAAGATCCAGGTACATTATGTCTGTTTCTATGTTACAGTCTGTTATAAAGCATATTGTATTTTAGAGTTCCTTGCTCACTCTGCTCAAGAATATTCTATTAGAAGAGGATATCTGGAAGGTTCCTTGCTGAGGGTCCATGCCTGTCAGGATAAAATGATGCAAGATATGGCTGCGCTTGAGATCAAAATTGCCCAGTTAGATGTTCTAAAGACCGTTCTTGATATTGAGGCCTATGAAATTGACCGAGTTGGTATTGTTGGAGGCTCTCTGTGTCTATTCAATGGTTTCTCTCTATACATTCTGTTTGAAGTGTTTTTCTGGATGATTTGGTCAATGGTGTCACTCATCAAAGGAAATGTTTTGCTCAATAAGAAAGCAATCAATGATACCATTATATCTAAAACTTTTCTGGAGTATTGCTCGTCATCTACAATGCATGGGCTCAATTACATTGAGCTAATTCCACTACCACTTAGTCAACTCTATTGGGCTCTCACTTTTTTGGCCTCTCTAATTGGGGGCATGTACATTATAATTTCAAGCTTTAAGGACATGAACTCAGATCCATTTCTCTGGACCATTAATATGGACGAGCACTCTATTTATGACCTCCAATATCCAACAATAACCATTTGTGCCGACCAAATGTATGATAGATGGAACTTTCCAAGGATGGTATTGAATGGTATTAGCATGGAGTGCTTTGAAACAGACAAGTGCCTTAAATTTCATGCCCAATTTGGAGAATTTTTGAAGAGACCTTTAGAGAACATTTGGCTTCATGACAAGAGAAGAGGAGCCACAATTGACCGGTACAAGCATAGTCTGAGTCCCTACCTTTCAACAGTTTTAGGCAACATAACTTGGAGTAAGTTGGTTAAAGAAAACAGTATATTGTAGATATAGTGTATAATGATTCATAGGCAGCTGTCCTCTTGGATATGTAAGTGTTGCAACAATAAGAAAATGCTACAAAGTTATATCCAGTTTCAATTTCGAAGAGGAATGTAGAAGCCAAATTAACAGCAAAGAGGAAAATGACTTCCTCTCAGGTACTTGAAAAAAATATTTTTAAAAAAATATTTATGTGCAACTACACTTTAATTATCGTCAAGAATGGCTGCCAATACAATTTCCAACGCTGGCCACCAACATAACCACTACTGATCCATCCCAACTATTTGGAATGGTCAGTCATACTATCCCGGGCAGTACTCTCTACCAAATTGGTCTCAGAGGGTATGTTCAAAATGGCATTGAAGCATTTGAATGGAGTTCAAAACAGCCTCATGATTTCTCAAACTGGGCGTTGGGTGAGCCCAAGTCCATGCTGGACAATCTTGTTGGTTGTGTTGTTCTGGTGGAGAGGAACAGTCAGGTTAATCCAAAAATGATGTAATACACCTTTTTCTATTATACTAATATACCCACAGGGAAGTTGGATTCAGGTACCTTGCAGTACAAGATATAACTTTGTCTGCCAATGGCCATTGCTATGTAAGGCTACATATATAAAAGTATGTCTAGAAATTTATTGAAATTTTTGCAGTTGAAGAGCACAGGTGTCAAGAACCTTGGATAGAAAGAGAAGGCTTTTGCTACTTCGAATCAATGGATAAAATGAACCTTCAAGAAGCCTTTTATTTTTGCAAGAGCATGAATTCAACATTGCTGTCTTTTCCTTATGGAAATGATTATTTCAAAACTATTGGTAAGACCAAGCAAGGATTCAGGGCTTCTTGGACAAAGTGACCTATTACAATGTTTTGCTACTTAATTGTAGGTCTATTTGACAGTCCTTCTCTCTGGCTTGGCATCACAGACTTAGGCCACGATGGGGAGTTCTATTATTGGTTAGATGGGAACATGTATGGCTATGACAGATTTACAGGAATGTTTCCAACTACAGATGAAAATCTGGTTAATACTGGCTATCAAAGTTATGTGTATATCAATGTAACCTCTGGTAAATGGATTACTGGGGATCATGAAATACCACACAAATTATGTAGCAAAGATATGCTCTCAGGTATTAAGTAGTGTAATTTTACCTCTTTTTATGCTTGTACGTGAATTATTAATTGCAGAGGCTGATTTATTATCTGGAAAACACACATTCATAAACCCTTGCGGCGTTGGTCACCAAGAAACAGATGAGCTACTTGCGAAGGCTTTACAATATCTAATGATCAAGCCAGAACAATTAAAAGATTTTGGCAGCTTTGTACAGCATTTCTCAGAACCATTTATTGGAGAGTCTTTCCACCCTGAGCTTCTCTTTGATGAAAACAGACTGTTCTATGACTCAGCAGACAAGCTCCAAGCATCCTTATACAGCCTTCTGACCAACGTCTCAAATACCCTTTTCAAGACTGCCATTGACATTCCTCTGCAGGAGATTCCAATGTTGCTCCTGCCACTAGTGTTAGATCCAGAAGGGCTGTTAAAATACTCTGAAAGGGAGAGAGCCTCAAGGATGGTGTTTTATGCACACTTTCTTCAGTGGAGAAAGGGTAATTTGACCTCCAATGAGTCATTTTCCTTTTACCCTGAATCATGGGCAGATGACCCCATGTGGGACTCACTCTTGACTCCAAATGCAACATATCTCTATGAATACTCTAGTCAGTTTGGCCAGAGCTACATTAACCAAGCCTATGATGAAAATATGTATGGCAAGCTGATAGGACCCCATTTAAAATTACTTTTGACTATCATGAAGTATTCCACAGTTCTAAGTCATAATCCAAGTTATGAAATGATAAGATACATGGAAGATGTGTCCATTCCTCACTTTGAAATCAAGGAAAAGCTCTATTCTACTCAAGACCACCTTAGATTGAATAGCATTGTCTCATGCACAATAGAAGGGAAAGATTGTAATTCAGACATACATAATTTGCTTACAAGTTATGGAATTTGTGATGCCTTCAATTCCGTTCCACAACAGCTTTACTTCCGAGAGAACTCTTACATAACATTGTTCCAAGATATATTTTCAATAAAAAAGGATGATGTTTTGATCAATGGAACACATGACACATTACACTTGGTTTTGGATACTCACCAATCTGAAGTATTTGGCAGTGAAAGTGGTTCTTTCTCAATAACCTTAAATGATGCATATAATGCGTTTGATGCAAGTTCTGAAAGTGTGATACTGTTTCCTGGGCAGAGAACACGTATCTTTATTTCTGTGGGTGTTTTCAAGACAAAGAGTGGAGTAAGAAAAGGGTTTAGCGTTGAAGAAAGAGGTTGTCGACTTCAAAATGAGTTCGATCATCAATCAGCTGATGAGAGTCTTTTCCGAAAATACTCAAAGAAAGGTTGTGAGTTTGAATGTGCCTTGAGGACAGCTACAAAAGCAGCTGGTTGTTCACCATGGAATTTTATCCCAATAATGGATGAAATCGATCTTTGCACGAGAAATCACACTTTTCGATATGAAAAAGCTTTTGCAGAGGCACTATCATCTGACTTCTGCAAAAGGTAATGTAGCAAAATATTTGATGATATAAAATACTCAATGATTGTGATTAAACAGCTGCCTCCCTGACTGTGAAAGCATTAAATTCAATGCCTTGTATGATAGCCACACTGTGGATGCCAACATTATTTGCTCAGATGCTGCAATGCAGAACAAGTTGTTTGAACACATTAGTCAGCCTGAAGAATTGGCCTTTTGGAAGCTTATTAGGTATTAATCCACGTTATGACGTCAGTTATATGAATAGTTCTACTTCAGACTGAGTAAATGGCAAGAGAGAGCTTTTGGCTTCACATTGCCGATTGGGAAGGTCCACAGATGCCTGGAGAAAGTAAAGCAAGACATTGTATTGGTTGACTTTCAATACTCAGACACTTTTGTAACCACATCTATTCTGGAAAAGAGTTTTAGATTTGTGGATAAACTGGCAATATTTGGTAACATATAAAAGAATTTCTTACTTACACTGTCTACATATACGAGTAATTGTATGTTGTATGGATGTCAAACTATTTTCAGGAGGTTCAATTGGACTCTTCACTGGTTTTAGTTTTATATCCATGGTGGAATTGTTTTACTGGATCTGGATATTTCTAACTCGTCAAGCGACCGATTTTAAAAAGAAACTGGCTTAACAGTACAAAAATAAACACATTTGTTTTTTTTTCCTTAAAAAATTTAAATAAAAATACTTGTTCAAAACACATAATAGACCAGGAGCATCTTTATTGGCATAATAAACGTAAACAACATGTACAAATAAATATGGTAAAACTATTGTATTCTTCTTGGTTTTCCATGTTGCGTTTCAGAATCATTTCAACTCTGTTCTTTCATATTCTCATTTCCACTTCCTGTCATTTCCTAATTTCTCCAGCAGCGGCCGATTGTTTTCCACCTGTTTATAGACAAGTACACGAGGCTAAAGTAAAACTATAAAATAATCCAAGCTGGATTAGAACGTTAAAGTATTCAATACCCAATCATGCTTTTTAAGTGTAATAAGAAAGAATTTTCTAATAAACGAGTATAAATTCAACATGCAATGCTAACAACCAATAATCGTAACATTGAATGACGTGGGGCGGGTCGCTGGGAAAATCTCGTCTGAATGCAGTTTATGGTCGACGACGACTCGCGAAAACGGAAACTGGGGCAGAGGGGAGGAAACAGAGCAACATGAATTGCTTCATTGTTATTGTTTGCAGTCATGAAATTAGATTTGAGACTGTTCCGTGGATTTGGGAGGTTAGGAAGCATCATGCAGTACGAATAAGAACAGTAATACCATTTATGCCAGGTCTTGATATTAATTGTGAATTATAAGGTAAACTGATATTAATAAAGAATTATGTAAGATTTAAGATTAGAAGTGCCAAATATACACCCAGCCAAAAAGTATTAATATAAGAATCCGTCCTTTTTCAATTCATTCTAATTCTAATGTTTTATCTTCTTCCTTCCAGGTAAAAATAACTGCAACACCTCTTCCGAACATTGCAAAACCAAAGAAGAGTGTTAAAACACCGAGAAGAATTTAGTAAGACAATAACTTTTCTTCCAGTGTAACAAAATGTGCTGTTGCCTGGAGAGGAAGTTCACTCAACCATGCGTGCTATAAACTCCGCTGGAGAGCTTAGAGAGGTAAAAGGGGAAGTAAAACCGCAAGATATTTTTCAGGAGAATATCTCATAGGAAGAAAAACTCTTCCTGGCATGCCTTATGGTGAGCTGCCTAAAGGGCGCCTATCATCATCACATGTGTGTGTGTACAGTGCTTGCACGCGCGCGCAAAAGATGAACATGAAGACGGAGCTGGAGGCAGGTGCAGCAGGAGGGAACTGCTGAACGAGAAAATGGCTTTAAAACGGGTAACGAGAACATTGTCGAATGGAACTTGTTGCTAAGATTGTAGCCCCCTTTTGAAATTAGTATAAACACATTTTGTCTCGTTTTGATATAATAAACCTTGTAATTGTGTAATTAACTACAAAAGGTTAATTTCAAGCTTCTCAGTAAAGTAATTAATGTCCTATCTATTTCCTCAAATGTTTTTGGTGTTGAGCACAGTATGCTAATTTTCTCAGCGTAACACATATTAATAAGGAAAATTAGTAATAAATACTTTTCTAATAAAACACCCCTTCCCTTCCCCGATAGCATGGTAGTGTATCAGAAGAGTATGTACGAAGCCCGCAGCGCCGCGCAGCCTCTTTCTCTGCCGCTGAACGCACTCGCGGGCATGGCAATAACATTCGAAGCAGAATTTCCAGTCGACAAGTTTCCCTCCTCGTGATGATACAAGAAGACTTGGTTCCGGTGATATGATTTCAAAAAGAGCAACACACCCAAATTAGTGAAAGATATTGCAGTGCTTTAAAAACGTTACTCAAACTTTGGATAAAGTGTCAGTGTAGTTAAAAAGAAAAGAAGCTGAGAGAAATGGTGGCAGACGTCCTGCTTTAAGGAGAAGAAGAAAGTGAAAGTTTCTACAGAGAAGAGAAGTGTGGTGTGCCTGGATAGAAGAAGAAGAACATCACGTCTGTAGCGGGAGAAAAAGCTATTTTGGAAATAAGAAGGATTTCTTCCTCCACATATTTTACGACTTCCTCGCGACCTCTAAAAGAGCTTTTTACCCGTCGCAATTAGTGATTCGAACGCGCGAGCAGTGACAACAAACGAGATGATGATGTATTGACTTCAGCAAAATGCCCGAGAAAGAGATGGAGCGCACCCGGAGTGCGTCGAGCGGCCGCAGGGCGATCCCTGCGGTGCCACCGAGGTCCAATAGTGCCGTCCGCACCCTGGAGAAGAAGAACAAGCAGCTGAGCAACGCCACCAAGGAGCTGGAGGAGAAGGTCAAAAGTCTCAGGCAGAGGTCTCAGGTTGGGGGAGGAAATAACAGGGCGCTACCTAAGGTAGGAGTAAAACAATTCATGTGGTATCTGTTGGTAGTCTACAATTGGTCAATATAAAGTACACATTAGTTGCCAATGCAGTACAATAATATATGTTTGAGTATACTACTATATAGGTTTCCTGACTATAAAGAATAGCATATTTAAATCCAAGGCCTATGTAATACATGTATGACCTGTTTAAATCCATATATTGTATACACTGTGCAAATGCTTAGCATACGAGTATTTACTTTACGCCTTTCAAATATTACCATCTTAAAGAGCGGCAATCACGTATATTTGTGGTAGGTTGTCTAATTAGTCAAAACCGCCAGTTAAATGTTGATGTCCAAACAGTATATACCAAGTACCAACATTCTGTTAATTACCCTAGAACTCTAGCTCTGTGTACATCGAAGCAATGAATGTTGTATACATTTTCCTAGCTTGCTAATGGACAGTTTGTCCATTCAAGAAATATTTAAATAATAGAGAGAGGCATTTCAGAAGGCAGTAAAATTCATAAACAAGCTAGTTGTAACAGTTTACCTGACATAAAAACATCGTAAAATGCAATAATGTGGCCAAGTAGATACAGAGTAGAAATATTATTATTACACCGGAAGCCAGCACAACACGAAGTCGTTGATATATATTATACCGCAATATTCTTACACATCAATGGCTGCACCTTGCAAACCATTTATGGAATAACAGTCGGCCCTGTGCAAATATTAAGTGGACCTCTCAAAATAAACCTCAAATATAATATTTGCAAATATATTGAAGGTCACAAGATGCTGTAGAATGATTTTTCCAAGTCATCTTAATAATATTGTTAGCTCCACTCATCGTTGTCCATAAGAGAAGAAGCTTTGATGCGGATAACATGATTCATTACTTTTTCCCCTGAAGCTGCGGCTGTTGCTATTATTGAAGGAGTGTTTTTGCTCGTGAATTACGGATTAATCATTCTTCTTCTCGGGGAGTGCAACAACACCTGTCTAAACGAAATTAACGAATGATCTAGTTTTGCAAGAAATTTGCATATTCCATCATAACAATGTATTTGCATAACTTATTATTTAGAATGCAATGAATCTTACAGTGGAAGTTATACTCAATAGAACCAACATTATAACCACTCAAAGTGTGTCTATCTACGAGTATTTAGCCACTGACTCCAATTACAGCTCATGCAGCTGCTACTTCGACTTTTTTTCTCTAACTTGTTGCTTCTTGAAGCGTGCCGAGTGGTAATTAAATTAATATTAGTCGTCTACAGGGCTGCCTTTTGGATTTTGTTGTAGGTGCAAGGAAAATGCGTTTATACTAGCTTGTAGGAAATATATAGCACATTAATTAATGCTTGGTCCGGCAACATCGGCCACGTTTTGTGATGTTTGATTACAAGGTATCAGCAAAATGTAGAAGCATGTAATACATAAAGGCTTTCAAATTTTAATATAAAATTACTCCATTGCACAATTTAATAGCTCTCATTATCTGACCTTTTCACTCTATTCCCATTTCACGGTTATTTGAACACATGAAGAAAATATTAAAATTAAACGCGAATATCAAAAACTCTTTCTTTTCCACGTGAAAGTTAGAAATAATATTTTTCTTTCTTTTCCGCGCTGCAATTTGCCAAAAGCTAGTGAGAGAAGAAACAAGCAAATGCAAAAGAACAAATTGGAAATTACCCGCTCTTTTTCTTGCTTACTCAACTCTCACTCCTTTCCTTTCTCAAAGTGCAATCAAGCCAAGTCTTGAGTTTATTCTTAATTGCATTCCCAACCAATGGGGACAAACTGCAAACACGTTAATTTTACTTACTTTTTGTTGGCTCTTGTTAATATACGATTAATTAATATTACCTTATTTTTGATTTAAATCATGACGCAATATTTCTCGCTTGGAGCTGCCAGCAAAAAATGTATATTACACGTTAACATAAGTTCAGGATTTTGCTCGCACGGACGAGAAGATTAAATTGACCTCTAAACTGTTTTTAAACCTTCTCTTTTAACAAAGAGGTCACACACAATATGAGAAATAGCTGACATGTGCTAATAATAATATGTAGGACATGAGTTGAGCTAAATAATGGAGTTGCAGTGCAATCGTGCAAAACGTGTCACAGGATAATGAGCTTATTATGACAATTTTTGCAGGTTTAACTAGTGTTCCATTTTTACGTGGGGGACAACTTAAACATATGTACTAGTACTTGCTACTCTACATTCTAATAATTGATATATTTGAGATATTTTAGTCCTTTAGCATTGGCCGATATAAAATGAAAACTGCAGCACACGGCTTAAAGACTATAACTGTTGTATATTTTAATAAGTTGTTCTCTTCATTGCAATTGAATAAAACGTATAAAACGTACCATATGTCACAAATCCCGTGAAAAACGCATTTCAATTTCCTGGTATATAATTTTGAAGGACTGTTCATTCATTCATTTCCAGTCTGATGTCCTCCAAAGCATCATCTGTTAATCTCATTAGGAAATTCTAATCAATCTTGAAATGATGATGATAAAGTAATTGCACAATTAATGCTCTCGGGAGTAACACGAATGCTTAATGCATCAATAAACAAGTAATGGGAAGTTAATAAACGAAACATTTTTGGATGCTTTTTGGTCAACTAAGATGAAGTATGATTGGCCTAAACGTATCCCTTATATTCTTATACTCAAACGTTAATGCTAGCTAAATCTCCTTGGCAAAAAAGTTTTTTTAATGTGGCCACCCAAGCCACAATTCATACGAAACCAGTTTCTTGCATCTAAATTCTCCTTCAATTCAATCCTCGTTTCCGGAAAAGAAGCCTTTTCTTTCTTCCTTTTTCAATTTTATACGTGATGTCACTTTAAAATGCTGTTAAATCAGCTGGAAAGAGATTGAAATA
>LR140037.1:0-20384 GCA_900659605.1 Tisbe holothuriae
TCAAGATCTAAATATAAGAAAAGATTTAATTTTGTCCTTCCGGTCTGTGTACAGGTGCTTGAACTTGGACCGGATACAGAGAGTGTTGGTTATTGAGTGAACTGCTTTGTCAATGTACGGTCTTTTGTGCTTTGTGAACCGAACCGCCGATCTTAGGAGTAATCATAAAAAGCCGCAAAAAGGGAAAATCGTGATGAGTCACAATGTTTTCTGCTGCATATAAAGAACATTTTACGGCGATTGGTTTCAAAGCTTGTAATCAGGGCATTGAGAGCTTTCTTGTTAAATGCATTCGCTAAAATAGATCCTTAATGACGGAAGAAACCTACTCAGACACAGAGTGGGAGTAAATAAATAGCATTCTTTAGGCGAATTCACTAGTATTTCTACCCCTCTAAGGGGGTATAATCCTAAATTCCTCTTAATGATGACAACAATATACTGCATATCATACACTCATTCATGTACGTTTGTTGCCATTAACTGTTTTCATCTGAACGTCCGTAGTTGCCTAAAGCATCCGTATTCTCCGAGATAAAAAGGTACTCTGAAGCAATTATAAGCAGAGTCGTCTCCAGAGTGAAAGGATTCTAAACCAGATGTGAAGTTAAAAATGAGGAGCGGCGTGGGCGAGAAAATCCTTTGCAAAAATTAAGGAGTGACGCCGCCGGAAGAAAGATAATCTGCACCAAGGAAAATATTAAAGAACATACTGCATTGGCATATGGAAATATATAAGTCCTCAATGTCATATTTCCTCAGAGAATAATTTTTACATTATTTGATTCTCTTATCAGAGCAAAAATCATGTCTTGAAGCCACCATTCAAACACTTGATTTTTTTTTGCATTTAACGCACTGGATTGGAACAACGTGTAGACTCTTGAATATGGGATATAAAAGTACGAATATCGAGCTGTCACAGGCAATGTATGAAACAGACTTTCAAGTACGGGGTATTCCACAGTGACGCATTTCAATGGAAAGACTCCTTTAACTCATTTTCTGCCTTAATGACCAAGTGAATCACACAATTCTTGACTCATCCTGGCCAGATACAATAAACGTACATACATGATTCGATATGGAAGGATTAAGAAGATCTTTCAAGGGGGCCATGTAATTAAAAGTGAAGAAGCCATGTTAGGAGTCTGTACCGCAAAAAGTTAAGACGGAGTTTTAGCAATGAATGGAAAACCGCAACACATGAAAAAGTGCAACAAAGAGGATCTGTTTTACATGATCTTAACGTAATAACGTGGCAATATCACTTCATTACTGTTATATAACAACGTTTAAAATAGAGTCTCAAGCATGACAGGAAATGGCAGAAAACGAGGAGAAGAAGAGGAGACAACAACGGTTTCTGCGCCATCAAGACATGAAAACACGCACAGTGGCCTGGGATTGGAAAAAAATAATCAAACGCAATGGATTGGATTCTTTAACTACGACTGTGTCTACTTTTAGACCGGTTCATATTTTTTCTATGACCCATTGTGCGCTGTTAAATACACACACCAGATGCTGAAATCTGCCAAGACAATGGGAGAGAGAAAATTATTATACCACTGTTTTAAAATGAGAAGTTTTTATCTTGGTAGTTTTGGGTGGAGTTTTGTGATTCATGTGTGCAAAAATTGCTCCTTTTCTCTTCTCAGTAATAAGATTGCATCAGTGGGCGTTTCAGGAGATCGTCTTATAAGCACTATTTATCTGTGATTTCCTTGTGCAAGTTTCACGTCAAATTAAGGCTGCTAAATAGCTTTCTGACCTTGTTCCGTTATCTCTTTTGGCAGCAGCAGCAGAAGTCAATTTAGCAAAGGAAATGCCAAGAACAGCACGAAATTGTCGTTTTGCGAGAGACCACTGAAGGGAACAATTTTTGCATTTAAAGCCAGACATTGGATTTTTGTCTCCTTTGCACAGAGGAGGAGAAAGAGTGATTTAAATAAGGAGGAAATCCCTTCAGCTCGGAAAACCGCAGAAAATATGTGTCCAAAAGGATTTAATCTTGTCTTTCTTTGCTAAATACGTCGTACGTTTATTTGCTGTGTGTATAAAACTCTTTTTGTTGGCTTTGCAGCAATACATCATTCAAACGTAGTAGCAAATCTACAGATGAAACTTACTTCCGCCAATTTTTATATTAAGACTTTGATTTAAACCATATTTGCTATAGATTAATAGCTATAATTTTTTACCCCCTATCTGAAGTACGATACCATTTCCACGGAAGCTCATCCATATTTTATACTTAATCAAATTGAGTACAAACACTCAATCTGATCTGGTTTTGTCAGCTCAATCATAAAGCCCTACAGGCCGTACCTTTCCAGTTCATTCATTAAACATCAAAGAAAATATGTCCAAAAAGGTCAAAGCTATACACGATGATTGGATAAAATATTAATTAAATCATTTAACCGCACCCACATATTTAATCAGTTTAGACATGTCTCTGATGTATGTATGTAGATACGAGGTCAACCATGTTATACCTTTATAAGTACAAACTTATAATAAGCCCATAAACGAAATGTACTTACTTTAATATTATCATTAAATATTCCCATACTTCATGTTAGGACAGGTTAAGTATAATGTTATGAGTATAATAACATCATTAAGTAATTAGGTAAAGAAAGAAAAGGGAGAAAACATAAGACATGCATAAGACATAAAAATTATAGACCAGAAAAGTGGACAGAGAAAGTTGAAGAAGAAAGAAGATTGGTCAGTCTGCTGTACATGGGAAATCTTTTGTGCATAACGTAAACAAATAAAGTAGTTGAGTCAATTCTTACCAGTCTTAAATGTGTCTTTACATTGTCAATAGCGGTCATGTCAATATTATTAAACGCTGTCATCGAGTATCATATTGTTCTTTATTGCTGTATATCATATATCATAGTCTGGTGGTATTGCTTTAATATCATCATTGTCTCCTAGTCAGGCTGTCTTGGTCATGCGTTGGGTCGCCTGCGAGGCTGCTACCAGCGCTGCCTCCATTGTTGTTGTTATTGTTGTCACTGCTGCTGAGCCTCTTGTGGCCGCCAACAGGCCTGCTGGGTGAGCTGCTGCTTGTCTGGGCTGTTGCAGCTGGGGGTGTCGCAGTCCAAGTAGAGGGTTAAAGAGTGAATTATGAAAAATATAAAAAAGGAAAGGTCAGAAGAGAGAACAAAACAAAAACAAACGTTAGAACAAACTAAAACAGAGAGCAAACTCAAGAAAACGGATTAAATAAAAACTCAAAAAAAGCATTATGGGTAGAGAGCAGGTATAGAACAGGGCAAGGACGTAGGACTCGTTTTATTAAGAAGTGTCTTTATTAGGACGCTGTAAATATCATATGAGTGGGTTTTAAGGGGACAGAGGGAAAAAGGCAAGGAGGGCTATTTTTTCTGCATCAGATTACATTTTGAAATCTTACCCTTTTCCTGTCCAGAACCCGAAACCTGCTTTCGCAGAGCTGACGTGGGCGATTTCACTCGCATATCTGGAAAGAGAAATTAGAGTTAGAATTTGGACACAACTGAAGAAGAAGAAGTCATTAAAGACATGCACAAAAGTTGAAAACTTTCCACCAAAACTTGTTCTTCTCCGTAGCATGAATCCGCTCTTCCCTTTGTCCGTCATATTTTGAGCCACTTTTATTATCATGCCGTCTTTTTCCAGCAAACAATAAAAACCCGGTTAACAAAAGAAAGCGAAAAAGCAATCCTAAAGAAGAATTAGAAGAACACAAAAATGGAGTTGGGAACCAGAAACGGACATCATAAAACGAACGAAAGATAAGCAAATTGAAACTGAGGACTGCAGACACTCTGTGTACCTGTCCTCAGCCCAGTAGGCTCTGCAGTGTCTAGAGAGGGTCTTAGATGCGGGATTGCCCCCGTGGATGCAGGACTCCGACCCCGTAAAAACCTCTGCTGGTGCTGAATCCGTTCTTGAGAGGCTGCATTTTCAGAGGAAAGAAGAGAGAAAGAGAAGGGTGGAGAAAATGTTTAATCAGTCATTTCAAGTACACCATATGTCTGCGTATTCTACTGCATGCACTAATAAGACACGGCATTTAAAGAGTCCTTCAGAGGTCATACAATGGTATCAGTTGCAAGAAAATGCTCTTAGATCTGGTTGCACTGAGATGTTGTTTAAGTAATATGAGCTCATTTAGGCCGAGGTCAAAGGGACATTCACACCAAATACGTGTTTATATAACACATATCCGGGTTTAGAGAGAGAAGCCTCAAAAAGGTACATGAAGTACATAATTTCCGCATAGGTTGAGAGGTTGCGTGATTTTTGTTATTTTCCGCGCACCTGGATCCGGCACCTCGATGACCTGACTCTTTGCCATTCCAGGCAGCCTAGCGCCCGCCCCAGCCGGTCTGACCTCGAGACAGCGCCACAGGTCGGCCAGCAGTGCGATGACGTTGAGCTTGACTGAGGCGTGCAGGTAGACAATGTCCTCCAGGGTGAGGTGGAGCACGGAGGGGAGGATGGCGGAACAGTGGCGGGAGACGAGCTGGAAGATATATAGGTTTCATTATTTGTAGACTTTACTAATTTGAGTTTTGTCAAATTACCTGTAGGTTGTAGAGCGAGTCCGCCATGGACGCCGGGCTTCCCAGAGCCAGCTCCGTCCATTTGAGGTCGTCCGGCCGGTAGAGGGAGATGACGGCGGCGATGCCGACGCCGTCAGACAGGTCGGAGAGGTCCTGGATGGCGGGGAACGTGGGCACGGAGTCGGACGCCTGAAAGGACATGTGTTTTAGAGTCTTCATTAAGACGTTTATTGCGAACGATAATCATATTAAGAGTATTCCGCCATTGCACTTTTTGAAACGTACGGGAACGACTTAATACACTTTAACCGTCAATGGTATGTCAGTAATAAACGGGTATTTTTTAACGTATTTTCTCCTTTAAAGGCAATCGATCCCATTATCATTACATCAGGCGCAAGAAACCGTCAAAAATATTATTGACTTCTTTTTAGAAGCTTCTGAGTGGCAAAAAGTGCCGAGTGTTCGACTGGACCTTGTTATTTCCAGAAGAGAATACGGGTGGAAAAAAACAAGAATAATGGGCCTCAATTAGGCCACAGAGATTGTTTTCAGACACATAAAAAGTGCCAATTTTGAGATATTTTAGGGGACTTCCTAACAAGGGCAAAGTGATTCATTTTGAATGGTTATTGTTGTTATGAGAGACAATAATGATATATTGTTTAGTAAAAAGTACATTCAGTTATTTGCCAATAATAGTACTTGAAATGGAATGATAGGAAATCGAACAGGAATACGTGGCAGTGATTGGCAGGAACCCTCTTTTATAAAATATAAATAGGTCAAAATGGCAAAATACGCATTTCTTGTTATAATGGGTAAGTGTTTTCTCCCATAACTAAAATGTGACATAACTACTCATATTATGAACCAGTAATGTTCTAACAATATACGTCGATTCATTCAGAGATATTTAAAATTTGAAACTGTTATGATGATAATACCCCTATTACATTATCATCGATTAAATCGACCTGTCTAGCCCATACTGTCTACAATAATCAATACAAAAAGCCCATAATCTCCGTCAATAGCGATGCTGCCAAAGTAGGAAGCAAAGGAACCAATCGGAGGGAGTTTGTCCTTGATTATCGACGCCCATTTTCCGACCAGGCACAAAATATGTATTCTGAGACTCTGATCAAATATTATTATTTGCTCTAGCTGAGATTCCATTTTTGGATATGTGGAAATAATCTGTAGTGACAATAAACATTGACAACATTTTACAGTAGCAGCCAACTATTCTTGATTTACCTAACGTATAACAACTATATTTGAACGTTTTTGTACATTGAAATTGAATACTCAAGTAGCTGAATGAAAGTACGTTGTAAATATTGAATACTTTATTAAATTGTTGATAACTATGGCAACCATGAAACCTCCAACATACACGCATGTAAAGCCTCGTGCATTTCAATGTTTTAAAGCCAACATGTGTTTCTCTCTCTCTTTCATTTTGTTTCATTTTGTGTGTGGGCGTCTTTGGAAGGTCGCCACGAGGCAACAACGGCGGCTACAGCAGTCCCAAGGAAGAAAAGTCGGGGGGACATTTAGGATGATTTAGTTAAGAATTTGTAGAAATTAATTTTATACTACTTATAGGTGCTGTAAACATATTTTGGGAGTAATATGATTTTAATGACAAATACAATATAGTTATTTTTCCATTTTATTGGAGAGTAGTCAGCAATGTTAGGAAGTAATTGTTTGATGAATGCATATTACTTTAAATATTATGTCTAGTCGGGTGCATAGTTCCTCACAGGGGTGGGCTTTTTTGGCAGATGATAGAAGAATAAGAAGGGGCCAGATTGCAGCTAAAGTCATGTTCAAAACCATTATTATGGAATCAAAAATCATTAACATGGTTATCAGAGAATGAAAGAATCAATTTTACGAGCTGAAAAATGCCTTTTATAGCGTTTAAGGCACTTGGTAACACACAACAAGCTTAAACGGAACTGTCGTACAATGAAAACACTCCACTCAAGAATACGCCTAGTACCATTTTTGTTCTCCAGTTAATTAATGTTAAAAGGCATTTTAACCGGCTCATATTCTGAGATTTAAGTAGTAAAACCACTGAAGTCGAAAATGGGGACAAACAATACATGACCACATATTATGATGATCAAAAGCTCTCTCGTTTCCACTTAACG
Source organism: Tisbe holothuriae (assembly GCA_900659605.1). Classification (NCBI taxonomy): domain Eukaryota; kingdom Metazoa; phylum Arthropoda; class Copepoda; order Harpacticoida; family Tisbidae; genus Tisbe; species Tisbe holothuriae. The sequence continues at coordinate 6,737 of LR140037.1, forward strand.
CGATGTGATAATAAAATGCGTTTTCCAATAACAGAACAGAGTCAAGTGTGTAACCGTATTCTGAACTGAACAAAAAAGAAGTCAAATATTGTGTCACATTCCATAAATATGTCTCGTTTCCTGCAGATTAACTGTTAACTAACAAGGTGAAAATTATATAATAATCCCATTACTCGTATGTGCGTATCCTTGGGTTAGGGGGGGGGGCAGTACATATATAAATGAGATATTCATTTAGTAAGTTTCCTCACAGAGATTAAAATGACGGAGTAATTTATATGTAAATATACTGGCTCCTGAAGTAATGCAGTACATGTCATTTATCCCAACACACGTGCACCCCCTATTTACTGTAGAGCTAGAGCAATGATATTTCTCACTGAATGAATACAGATAGATAAGGTTATGGTACACATTGTATAACTAAGGTACTCATGATTAAGTCCAACTCACCCCTTCTCCCATATCCTCCTCAGCCCGCTTCTTGAGTGCGTGACAGCTGCGCCCCACCCACATGAGCAGCGCCTCCTCCTGGTCGGTGGGCTGGGTCTCCAGCTCCGTGGTCTTGTCCAGGCGCTTGGCCGTCGCCACCACGCGGTCTACGGACACCAACTCCTTGATGAATAAGGAGATCAAGGCCTCGACCACGGATAGATGGGCGCTCTGAAAATGATATTATTTTAAACAGTTAAAAGGGTTTACTTTGCTTATTAGTTTTCGTCAGTAATCGACATGTCAATGTGACTTCCTCCATGTTGAAAGGCGTGCTAAAGTTTGCTCTTTTTGTGACTTGCATTCCAATTTTACGGGGGACACAATGCCAAAAGCACGCCTTCAACAGTTTGTGCAGTAGCCAAGAATTGATTACTATTCTTCCAAATGAAAGAGGAGAGAAGAGAACGACGAGAATATTGATGAGCTCCGTGTTTGCTAACAGAATAATTATGATTTGGTCGCTTCTGACGCGCGGGGACATATTTTAGGGAACCCACGCATGGGAGACACAACCAAAAGCAGTAGCAGCGATGACTTTATGTATTCGTCTCGTGTAGATATTAAGACTGGACAAAAGAACAACATACGTTTTGATGACAATGTTAATCGCGGTTTGAGTTGCGTAATCTGGGCCTTAGAACACATGTCATTGCGTATCTTTATGAAGGGGTCCAAATGTGGCAACAGTTTTGGCAAAAACAGGAGACCAAATGGAGAGAAATCGTAGGTAGATGTCGCCAAAATATAAACAAATATAACAAAGGAAAGCTCAACAATTTGAGCGTATTTCAGCAGACTATAAAAGCATTTTACGTTTTAGTCTTTACTGTTTGCTTTTTGTACAAGAACAGCTAATTATAATAATATATATACTTACAATCTTTAGAGGGTTTGTCTGAATAAGACAAGTTTCTGTGAGAGCACAATCATTCGGCTCGGCCACATAGATTCCCTTCCTGGCCAGCGCCTGGATGATGCCCCAGTGGTTCAAGTTGTTAAAGTTGGGGTCCGCGTAGAGGTGGGACAGCGCCAGGCAGTACAGCTCAGCATTGGCCAGGCTGTGCGTCACATGGGGCTTTAAACGCTCAACGTCCTGAAAAGAGATGAGAAATTAGTTGCTTTTTCAATATGATGTTGTCGTTAACATTTAGAAGCTTTAAATGCGAATGTCTTGAGTTTAAATTTAAATAATGTATATTTTGGTGTATTTGTTTGTATATTTAAAACAAGGCTTGAGGGTTCCTTTCATTTAAAAGGTCACAGGTTGAAATCTTCGTACGAAATGATAAACTTGACCCCGTTATATAACCATGAAATGGGTGTTTTATGAATGAATGTATGTGTTTATTTAAAAACTAATAAGAACAGAGGTTTTTTTCAAGAGGATCGAAATATGACACGTACGAGACGTTATGTAACACAGAGTGAGTAAAGTAAGCGACAAATTAGTTTGCCTAGGGTTTGTCAAAGACATTCCTAGTTGAGTGTCGTTTAAGTCCGACGGGGTTTTAATGTGTATCAAACTTAAAGAAGCCTTTGGCTTATATGATCTGAGAACGTTAAAGTGCAATATTTGGGCTGTGCGAAAAATGACGAAAAATAATGAATGAATGACCGCAATGGTACATGACGTGCAGTGGTAAAATAATGGTGTAACTGTCGCCTTTTAATGAGCCTACCTCTGTGTCCGGGTCCTTTTAAAGAGTAAGAAGAGAAACCGTGAATTATACATATAGTACATATTGTAGGGTGTACACCAAATTGAATTTATGTTACAAACACACACTATTAAGTGATAAAGTGATATGTTATCTAATGTATTAGTTAACGGGAAAATACTTACATCGTGGTCTTTGTAGAACGGTTCGACGAGCTCTTCTGGAACTTGGTGGTTGTACGCCTTGCTTAAAAGCCATTTGATGCTTGCGCGTTGTTTAGCCTGAAAGAAACGGAGAGGAAAATACTATTATAACATCTATTATAAAATACACATTTTAAGAGAACGTTATATTGTTTACCCCAATTTGTTTGTACTAATTGAGGCAAAAAAGAAAAGAGAATCTTCACAACTTATCACAAAAGACTTGAACATTGCGAAACCTCCAAAAAAGGCTTTAAAATGCATAAAATGTTTACCATGTCCTAATTCCAGGTAGGAAACAATGGCCTCATAAGAAGAAGGGAAGCACCGTAAATCCGGGAAAAGAAAAAGAAGCACAAAACCCAACATGCGTAATTCCCGGATTTTTAAAATATTGACCTGTGAATTCCAATTCATCTTTGACAATGAAAAATCTCCGCCATCCATTTTAGATAGAATGCAGAACGAATGTTTAAAATTAAGACGGATTTCAGGCACTATGTAAATGTCATTAAATGGTTATAAAGGTCATTCTTTTACATTCGCATAGTACATGATTAAATAATGCCCACGTATTGTATTCTGTTAATCAAAAGCAAAGAATCCGGTTGTTAAAGCTCTCCATTTTCCCTCTTCCGGCTCAGAAATGCCATTTAAAAACCTCATTGAAACGATCTACTACGTCGTATTGCGCTAAATGAAACCATTTTAAAACCGTGCTGAAAGCTCATTTTTCTTCCTCCTACGTGAAAACTCGGCATATCTTGAAGAATGCGTCTAATTTTAACCTTAAGAATATTTTTTCTCCCGTAAAAATACATGGGAACCGGGTTTTTGAGTAGGCTTGGGTCATATTTCCACATCCTACAATGGTGTTGCAACTTCTGGGCCCGGTTTGTTAGCATAATATTGGCATGATTTAGAAACCGAGCTGTGCCACATCCATTATAAGAACTATTGGCATCCCTATCATCGTGTTTTCCAGCTTGCAATTACGGAAGTGCAAGCATTTTAACTCAAAAGAAGAGGATCCTGAGAGCGTGGGTTTTATTGTCTTCTTCGGGATTTAATGCAAAAACGACGACCTACTCTCGCGGCATCAAAGTTATCAGAGGATGAGCGCCAATGAAAGAGCATTTTAAGAGCGAATCGTACATATGACTAATACGCAAAGTATTGTCGTAAAGAGTGCTCTTGGGGGTTGATTAAAGCAACGGAGGCGGAAATTCCAATTCAACCCATGTTCACTGGTAGTAGTAATAATAATAATTGGCTCTCCCCTTTTTCTAGTGGTAGAACAACAATTATTATTTTACATGATACTAACGGTATGTATATTCCATTGAAAACAGGCTCATTAGCGAAGATTTGAGCGTACATGTCTTATTTACCTTTGGGCTTTGGAGCTCCAAGCCCCATTTTTATTGTCACGTTTTTGAACCAATTACGGATTTAACGCTGGACAATTGTGGAGCAAACGCCTTATAATACATTTATCTTTATCTGGCTTTGATACTTAAATGGGAGACAAAAATACACATGATAGTGACTGAGTCATTGCGCCGTTATCTAGTGCTCTTAACTTGTGTTCATCCATTAGAACCTTTAAAACATATGTCGGAATTTGTATGGAACACATACAATAACTTGATTTAGAGCATAATCACATGCAAAAAACGAGCGAAGTGTATGCAAGAAAAGGGAGCAATAAATAAAAAAGGGCTGCAACAGGTGTGAGTGCGTGTTATTAGAAGATAAAGGAGGCTTTAGAACAGACTGTTGTTTGACCGAATTAACATTCAAGACTGTACCTTTGCCAGTTCATCTTCGCCTCTCTCCCTCACGGTGAACGTGTTACTGCCCCCATTTACACTATTATTGGCACTGCTCCCTTTGGAGCCCGCTGGGAGCACCTCCGAGCTACCCCCAGTCCTGGGAGACATCTTCGACATAAACTGAACAAAAATATCACTAAAACTCAGCACTGCACGAGAAAAGCACGCTTAAAGCATACGACACATCTGCCTGAAATGTGAAACTATTTGGAGCACGATTTGGATGGAAAACACACTCTTATTAGGCTATGTGGAAACAGCCCCCCACTGGGGGGTTCTGGTTTTAATAGGCCACGAGAAAAAGTGGTGTTTAAAGCGTCTGACGCTTTCACTGCATTCAATTTTAATCACTTGTTATTCTCCTTCTTGCAGTTCCCTCATAAGGAGACGCATCAAAACTATTATATGATCTTGAGCCGTCTCAACGCGACCTATGCAAGAGCTGAGCTGCAGGTACGAGTACTACTACTATAGTACAAAAGGCGGGCGCGCAGCTCAAGGAATCTTTATAGTGCTCCAAGAGCAGATGTGCAAAGAAGAGATCAAGTGTATGTCTGGAAATGGGAGAATATTTTCTTTGGGAAATAAAGATGGGTATGGAGATGTGAGCATTTCAATGCCAGTTAATCTCATAGATTGTAATTCACCCCTGTAAATTATTGCTACAAGTACTTCAGCTACTCAATATATTGAGTCTTTCATGATCCCCTATTTGTACTTTCATGTCTCAAGCTCTGTCTGAGCTACTTCCTCTGCACCTAACCCTTTTCTCTTTCACCTTAAAATGCTTCTCCTCCACATATTTTTCACTCCTCACGAACTCCCAATTAGACGGTGACCGGAAAACTCGACACCATACATACTCGACACCACGATTTTTTCGCCACATTACAAACTCGACACCATACAAACTTGACACCATACATTTTCGCCATCTTACGTTTCACCACCTGAAAATTCGACACCAGTACACAACTCGACACCATTACATAACTTGACACCAGTACATAATAATTTGACACCATTACATGCCAAAATATAATTAGGCGCCATGGCATGGAGATCGGGTGAAAATATTTGTCAAAACCCGCCGAATATAGATTTCCTTAGGACATGCGTTGTTTGTAGTTTTGCCAAAAAATGACGGATTTTAACATTTTAAAAGAGTAAAAATATGTACTTTTAATTTCCTTTCCAATGGTACTAATTACATCTACTGTATGTACGACCAATATTACGGAAGCGCAATGTCGCCCACATGCATACATCCTATGACATATTGTCATCCCTGCTTAATCCCTCATAGAATAAGCATACCTACGCCGAAGGCGTAGGTATGCCTAAGGGTCCTCTTTCTATGAATCCCTTAAGTCCGCATCAACAGTACTGTGAGTTTCACAACGCAGTTTTTCACGGTTGGTTCACACGACGTTGAGATCAACGTCAAAATTGAACCAATACTTCAGCTGTTTCTTTAAACGTCTTCATAAGGTCGGATCCAGACCCCACAGAAAACTTTTAATTTTTTTTATAATGATGATGTTTTCCTATAACAACATTATAAATTTATTTGTAATGTTTTTAAATTATTATTAAATGTGCGATTTAATGAAATCATTTTATTTTATGGTGTCGAATATTCATGGTGTCGAATTTTCCTGGTGTTGAGTTATATGATGTCAAGTTTTCCTGGTGTTGAGTTTGTATGGTGTAGAGTTTTCCTGGTGTCGAGTTTGAAATGTGACGAAAAAATTGTGGTGTCGAGTATGTATGGTGTCGAGTTTTCATGGAACCCAATTAGACAACCCAGTTTCTCTTCCTCTTTTAAAGGGTTGACACTTGCTTAAATATTAGCATCCCTGACGGAGAAAGTAATTGCAAGTGCATGACACGAGAGAGGCCCAAATGTCAGATGATGACATGCAGACCTCCATTCATTCTGAGTGCATTTTTATTACATATCAAGAAGGGGTTTTGCGTATGCAAATACAAGCAAGGACATATCTCGTCATGGGGAGTAATGAGCACCAGCTCAGTCTGCATAATGTTAAGAATTAAAGGTCGTTTCGAACACATGTAATAAAATACGAACAAGATACGTGATTAATTCTCAACTATCTACATAAGGATGGAGTTTATTAGGAAAACGAAGCTCGGATCTTTGCAATGATTAGGATAAAACTATTCTTGAGAGGATTCATATTTTCTTGCTTTTATCCGCATATCAGCCGAGATGAGCGAGACTCGTCCCAGCTAAGATCGTCCTTCTTATTAAAGCCGGCTGTCATCAGGAACCGCCATCATACGGGCTATTATTTGTGTACACAATGCAGGTATGATTTGTGTTGTAGAGGCCTATCACGTATTCTTATCATTCTGCTGGTCATCTTTTCTGGCGACAAGGTCAAAGGATCACATTTTAATAAAAGTAAATCCCTTTAAAAAGACGCAGCTAATATCATCTTAAGCTTAGAGGACATTGATCAAGCGGCCGACTCTAAAAAGATCAGAGGCATGCATATTATCCGCACTGATTTATGCCCTTTTTAAGATCAATTGTCATAGGCATGAAACGACAATGCATAATTCAAGATCAATGGGTGGAGGTCAGGTGTCACTGATACAGATCGGTGGGATTAAAAATGGCAAGCATGAGATATATTATGCTGAGCTAGCCACCTTTAGTGCATAATAATACCCGTTTAATGCCGTATAGGAAAGATTCCTGAGTTGTAGCCTCAGGGTGAAGATCCAAACACGAGAATAAATCTTTGTAGCGCACACCTGTACCAGGAAGATGCGCATATTGGCACATATCAGTATAATGCAATAATTGGCGTCAATATTAAAGTATAAACCCACACTTTTATTATACATTTTTGCACGTGTTCGACCTGAGCTATGTAGACAACTTTGCCACCCCCGCGGTAAAATTGTGCTAAAAATCATGTCGCTATTTGGTGGTAAGAGCCTTATTCAGAAGTACATTAATGTCATGTCCAGCTCCGGGCAACAGATGTGAAGTACATACTGATACCATTGGCATATACAGAAACACGAGAACTAAGATCAATGGAGTTTTTCGTATGCGACCAGTTTTGGACATCCCACGCAAATTGCCATTGACTTTAAACGTTGCTGTTGCTCTCATAACGTCGGTGGTTTTAGAAATTGTGCTGTTTGTTGCCAGGAAAACTATAAAACAAGGCGTTGAGTCTTTTGGGTTTTTCTCTCTCGCTCACTTTGGTTTCATTCACTATTCATGTAATGGAAGAGTGATTTTGTAGCTAGACGAGAATGTTTAAAAGGGTTAGATACGGTATCTGATCCGGAAATCGTGTTAGTAGAGAGTACATACATTGGGGTCGAAAATAGACTCTGGTGACGCAAAAGTCTTGCAGTACCTTACTACCTAAAAACTAAACACTATGTCAGTGTGGGTAAAAAGACTTTTAGCCAGCATGAGTTATTCATGCATTGGCAAATGCAAAGCTTATAACTGAGGGCTTGAGGTTTCGCAAAAATATGTATTTACCTTCTGGGCTTTTTCCCCTCCCCTCCATTTCAGCTCATTTTAGCAATCATCATATCATGTTTTCCAGCTTCCCTTTTTTTACTCTGCATGGTTGGGTGTCCTTGCCGTTTGAAAAAAAAATCTTCTTATTATAATGGTTTTAGCTCAAAGTCATCTGGTCATTTTTAGGCGGATAGCAATGCCCGGCATTCGGAAGTAGGAGGCTTTTAAAATCTGAGTAAGAGAACAATGTCGTTAGCAAAGGGAGGGAATAGAAGTTGGGTTGAGTGGAGAGGTTGTTTGTTTAAGAGGGTAGTTCGTTTGTAACTCTGTTAATGATACCGCTCTAGGTTCGGGGTCAGTGCATTAGCAATGGACATACGTACACACAAGGTTGGCCTATTATTATCAAGATATAACCTGGAAATTGCAAGCCACTATCGTTAGCAAGAATAGTTCTTAATATTTAGAGCTTTGTTTTAGACAATTTACCAGGAAATATGTCAAATGAAATGTGCAATAAATACAAGCAATAAGACAAATAATGGCACTTCATTCGACATATGGCTAAAATGCGTCTCAAACATGGTTAGAGCATAAAAATGCATGACTTGGAAGAGGGCGCCATTGCATGAGGAAAAATTTAAAGTGGAGATTAAAGTGCTACAATAACGCCATCTAGCGGAAATAGTCTTAATCTGGGAGAAGTTTATCGAATATCCTTAAGAGACTGTAAAATGTCTCTCATGACCAACCAAGCTCCCTTTTACTGTTGTTACCTTCCACCAAGGCGTCTCCGCTCCCCAGTATCCCGTCAGCTGACTCCCATTAATCCACGCGAGCATCCTCTTGGCCTTCTCCTCCCGCCACCGCTCCAGGTCCTCCGGCAGCAGCGGCTTGGACGGCTTGGACGGCACGCACTCACGGTCAGCCCACTCAGCCCGGTACGTCTCCATCCGGCTGGACGCCACCTTGTTCAACGCAGCCTTGGGCTCATTGTCCAGGTTCATGACTGAGTTGACCACGTAGTGGGATTTGACGGAGCGGTCGCCCTCAGCCGTGGCGGCGGACGAGCTGCATTCGGACAGGGACACGTGCTGGGGGCTCTTGGAGTCGAACTGGACCTGACGACCGTGACCAACAGGCTTGGTGGCATTGTTGCCGTTCTGGGGCACCTCCAGGCCATGGGGATATCTGACCGCCGGGGTGCTGAACGGTCCCTTTGGGCCAAAGATCCCTCCTGGCCCGTAGAGAAACTCCCTTCGCTCAGCCGGGTCAGCCGCTGCCAACTCCCGCGCATTCATCGCATCGGCATCCCTATGGTTGATCTGGGTCACGTGACAGTACGGATCGCCGCACTCGGTGCAGCCGTGCGGCGGGGCGCTGCTGCCTCTAGTCGGCGGCACGAAGAGCCTATTGGGCGGCTTGTTCTTCTTTGCTGGTGGTAGAGGTGGCGCGCTCCCAATGGGCGGTGTAAAAGGTCGATTACCTCTGAACATGACTCCTGGCGGGACTGACTTCTTCAGCTCCTCTGGCAGGGATGGGTCATAGACTGAGCTCCCATATTCGGATGGCTCTGGCAGCTGCTGGGCTGGTTTATTACCTTTACTTGGAAGTGGAGGCCCATCACTGTTAACGTTCTTATTCTCATAGATGCTCTTGAATGTCGTCGTTCTCTTGAGCCCACTAGATGCGTTTGAGGCTGCTTCAGAGTCTCTCTTTGGAGGCGGCTTGTCCGGAAGTGGTGGTGGCGTCGGCATGACGGGAACTGCCTTTGGTTTCATACCCAGCATCCGGTTGCCAAAGAGCTTGGACAGCTTTGGCCCCATTGTCTCCCTTCTCGACTCCACAGTGCCAACAGCCAGCTGATCAGTTGAATTCGCAGCATGGCCCATCTCCAGAGAGTTGTGCTCTGTGGATGACGCACTGGACGGATCTGACTGGTTGAACTTCTCCTTCAGCTTGGACTTGAGCTCCCTGATCATGGTGTCTCTCTTCTTCATGCCTGGCAGAGGTTGTCCACCCTTTGGAGGTGAAGAAGAGGCTGCCATGCCAGGGAGGAGCATCCGACCAAGACCAGGCAGCACAGGGACACCACCAGGTGGAGGTGGCGGCGGAGTGTTCTCTTCTAAACCTGAGTCGTCGCCGTTAGAGGAGACACTTGGTGGTGCTGGTGGCACCGGTGGCTTGGTATCATGAAGTGATCCATCATCAACCTCTAGCAATGGTCCGAGACTCTGTGGCGCCGGTGGACTAGCAATCCCACTGTCCCCCATCTCTGACCCTCCCTGCTTTTTGCCCTTTTCCTCTCCAGTAGTGGTCGTCTCAGCCGGGTCCTTCTGCAGCTTCTTCAGTGTGCCCTTCAGCTGACCTCTAAACATCTGCTCGGTCAAGTGGACAGCCTCCCCTTGCTCCCCACGGATGAGCACAGCGGCCACCGGCTGCTCCAGACTGCAATGCTCAATGAGGCTCTTCCTGGAAGCGTACTCAGCAAGGAAGTTGGTCCCAACATGGTTGTAGACATCACTATCACTTCCAAGGTCATTTTTATTGTTTGCTCCTTCCTCCGGCAGAACGGAGGGGATGTCATAATGGACATTGCTAGCATTGCTGTTCCTACTGGCCACGGCGAAGCTGGTCAGCTTGATCCCACCACTATCCGGACTTGGCGATCCAAATGCTTCCTTCAGCTGCCGCCTAAGATTGTTCCCACCAGCACCGGCAGCTGAGGCATTGGACGCATGTCTACTGACAATGTTTGTCTTCAGCACAACGCTATCACATGACAGACTGCTGCTGGTGGACGTGTCCGTTTCATCATCCCTCTGCTCAGAGTTGAGATAGTTCCAACTCGTGGTGGCCGAACTGAAGTTATACGAGGCATCGCCAATGGCCTCCTGAACTCCTCCTTCCCTAGGCACAACCTCCGTTAAAGAGTCTTCATTGATCTTCTTTGATTCAGCTCCATTTTTGACATGTTGTCCGTCCTCAGCTTCCGTGTCCAGGCCGCACTGAGTGCACTCATCACAGATGCTGCACGCGGTGGTTATGCTCGGCTCGTAGGTGTGAGCGCTGTTGCAGTAGATGCAGTAAGCGTATGACTCAAGGTCATTCTGAGGGTGACCTTCATCTGAGGGCTGTTCTCCACTTTGCTCTTCTTCTTCCTTGATGTCTGGCACTGAAGGTTGGTTTTGTTTCTTCTTCAATGGGACTTCTGGTTGCTTCTTAGCTTCATCTGTGTCATCCTTCTTGGTCTTGGCCAGCTGCTTCCAACTGGTTTCCTGACCAGATATATCCAGGAAAGTGATCTTCCTTGCGGGCGGCTTCTGCTCTTTTGCATCCTTCTCCTTCTGCGCAGCCTTCTTCTTACTCATGTTCTGAAACAACTTGACCCTCTCAGCAAAGGTCGTCTTTCCAGGACCGGCAATCTGCTTCTTCGCCTCCTTCTTGCTCTTCCCAGCCTTGGGAGACGGCTCCAGCAGATCATCCTGGCTGTCCTCACCGCAATCCTCATTCTCCAGATACTGGAACTGTTGTTCAATCTCTTCCTGAGCTTCCCGAATGTCCTCTTGGGACGGGATTTTGGGCTCAAATATGAGGGAGTCAATGCTGCCAAAGGTGTCATAGTCAGTGTTATCCCTGGACAGAGCCTTGTTTGCAAGGAGACCGGTCAGCATCGGAGGCGGCTTTCCTGATGAGGGCTCTTGCTCATTGGTCGGATTCTCCTCCTCTTCATCCAATGGCGGCACGTACATCTGACCAATGTTTAGATTACTCAACGCCTCAAAGTTTGAGTCCAACGCCTGACGGAGCAACTCCCCAACCTGCCTGCTAACTTCCTCAGGATGTCCATTCTCCAAATCGACCGCGCCTCGAAGGTACCTCTTCAACTCTTTGAGAACGCGGCTCCTCCTGAGCGTGTTCAGATCATGGATCCTACTGTCCCAATCTGAAGTTGCAATATCCTTCAGATGCCGTCTCAGCACCCGCTCATTCTTCTGGCGAATGATCTCCTTGGCGTCAACCGGCTCGTAGATTGAATTCATGGCCTCTTCATTGCCGTTATTAGCGCCATCTTTGTCAGCATTGGGCTCGAATTGATCGTTGGTGAACATATCCCAGTTTTGTCGACTACTGCTTGTGCTGCTCTTCCGCCTGTTGTTGTTTGAGCTCCCTTTGGATGACGCAGCTGAGCCCCGCCCTCTGCTGTTGTCCTCAGCCACGCCCTCATTCACAACATAGACCTCCCTCAGCGGCCTCCTCTGGTCAGACCCCGTGACAGACCCCGCCCCGCCCATCTGCTCCACGCCATCCCCAGAGATGTTGCCCTCAATGACAGTAGCAGCTGAAGAGTTGTTGGAGCTGGTGTACGAGTAGATGTGAGCATCAGCCTCATCATAAGTTCCATCGGGGCCAAAGTCTGCATAGCCAGTCTCCCCGTTGCAGCATGAGCAATCAGTGTAGGAATAGGACTCACAACTGCTGCATGAGCATGCTGAGCAGTCTGAGTAGTAGCTCTCTGAGCCGTGGTCTTCAGAACCACTGTGATGACCATGGTGGATGTGGGCGCCTTCATTTGGCGGTGGCATCGGCTGCCGCTCCCCATTCATGATCTTGTTCTTGGCACTCTGCTTGGAAGCGTTGGAAGAAAACGACTCTTGCCTCTGGGCTGCAATCCTCTGTTGAATCTGAGGTGAAAACGAACCTTGCCTCCTATCTATTTCAGGGGACTTGAACTTGGGCTCCGGTGCCCTGATCTCCGGCAGCGGCTCCATGACCATCATCATCTCTTTCAGGCTCTTCTTCTTATGATTGTGGTTGTTGGACGGCAGCCTGAAACTTGCCTCTGACAGGGTGTCATACGCCATGTCAGCAAGCTTCTCCAACAGCTCAGCCCTGGACACATAAACGGGCTCTTTTTCAGCAATATTGCTACCACCGCCACTGTTGTTGGCCACAGCATTGTGCCTGGCCAGGATACTTGACGCATGGCTGGACCAGGAATCGTGCAATCTCTTGTGGAGTTTCTTGTTCAGCAGAGCTTTTGCAGCAGTCCCTGGCGGGGGAATCTGCGGCGGAGAAGAAGTAGAGACAACAACGTTCTTCTGCATGTCATGCTGATCTTTGTCATTGAGCTTTAATTGCTGCTTCTGTCCTACAGCAACAACCTCACTGCCTTGGTGGTCCTCCTCCTCCCCCTTCTTCTTACTGTGCCATTTCTTGATCACCTCCTCCCGACTCACATAGATTGACTCTGGATTGTTCAAGATACTCGACGCTCTGGACGACCACGAATCATGCTTGCGACCTTGTTTAGCCTTCGGATGCATCTTGACATAGTCAGCAGCGGATGAATTCTTCTTCTCCTTCTTCTGCCGCAGAACCTCCTCCATCGTCTCATAACTCTTGACAATCTCAGACCTGGACAGGTAGACGGGAATGTTGGCTGAGAAGTTGGACGGGACCTCAGACCGCTCCTCGTCATCGTCCTCATTCCCAACATCATCGCTCTCCTCCGTCTCAGACCGGTGCACTTGGACCACATGCTCCAGCTGAGGCAACAGGTGGTCAACACCGAACTTTGCGCTGAGATACTTTGCGCTCTTTTGCATCTTTTCAATCTTTGCCAGGATCTCGGTCCGGCTGAGGCCTTGAAGGTCCTTCCTCATCCGACCGCTGCGTACGGTCTTGAGAATGTCCGCCTTGGTCATCTGGCGCCACTTGTCCATGTGGATGTGCAGCGGGATGGGCTCGTAGGCCCGGGCAAAGTTCTCCTCAAGGTCTGTCCATGAGTCGTACTCACTATCGGCGGCCGCACCTTTGGCAATCATACCTTGCATCTGCCGGATGAGGAGCTTTCGTGACGCGTAGTTTGTCTTATCAGCAGCAGCTGACTCCTTAACATCAGGCTCAATTTGATTGACATCTTTCGGGAATTTTTGC
>LR140038.1:0-20377 GCA_900659605.1 Tisbe holothuriae
ACTAGTTACTGGGTCTGCAGAGTAACTTTTGGGTAACTAGTTACCAATTTTGGCAAAGTAACTTGTAACTGTAACTTGACCGAAAAAATGAGTAACTTCCAATGCCCTGTGCATGGGAACAATTAAGTCGAGTTGTTTTATAAGTAAAATAATGGCAACCCTTACAGACGGCTGACGGCATGGCTGAGGGACTCCATTCCTGGCGGCAAGTTTAAATAAAATACACTCAATTCCATATAATGACGGTATTGAGGTACTGAAAGTCCAACTTTTATAGAATCAAATGCTTTCCTTAAGCATATTAAAGGCATTCTTAAATTAACTTTGTGTCAATCCGTGAAGCATGTTTCTGGTTATGGTCGTAATGACGTAATCTCTCTTGGCTTCCTTTTGATTTATCTGTCAGGCAGATCAAAACAATAACAAAACAAACTTACTCAAGGAAAAAAACCAGATTCCTCCTTCCCCTTGATGTCTGCCCTCTTCCTTCCCCGTGGTGCCCTGCGGGGTGCCCTACGGGGCTGGAGAGGAAGCTGCTACCGATCCTTGAGCAGCAGTCCATTTCTGTCGGCCCCTTCAGTGTGCATTGTGGGCTCGGGACCGGCAGGATTCTACACAGCACAACAGCTATTGAGGTACCAACAGTGCTAACAATGGTAATGGTATCGATCCTTGGCGTATTAATATGTTGTATTCCCTTTGATTAGAGGTCCTCCTGGCCTCACTGTGGATGTGGTTGAGCGTCTTCCCGTTCCGTTCGGCCTCGTCCGCTTCGGCGTGGCGCCCGATCACCCCGAGGTCAAGAACGTGGACAATACTTTCACCAAGGTCGCTAAGAACCCAAGAGTCACATTTAGGTACGGCATAGAAAACAGGCTTAATGAAGTACTCCTCATTTAAACCCTGTAGGGGCGGCATTGATGTTGGCGAGCACGGCGTGGTGTCGGTGGCAAAGCTGAGAGAGATTTATGACGTGGTCGTGTTGGCCTACGGAGCGGCAAAGGACAGGGAAATGGGAATCAAGGGCGAGTCCCTCCCTGGCGTCCACTCCGCCCGCCGTTTCGTGGACTTCTACAACGGCCTTCCCTCCCCGACGACGACTCCCTTCTCCATCGACCTCTCGACCCACGACACGGCTGTCGTGGTTGGGCTGGGCAACGTGGCGCTGGACGTGGCCCGGATTCTGCTCACGCCCCTCGACCGGCTGAGGGAGACGGACATCACGGAGGAGGCGCTGGTGGCGTTGGCAGGGTCCAGGGTGAAGAGGGTGCATGTGGTGGGGAGGAGGGGGCCGCTGCAGGTAACGCTATTATTGGCCATACTGATGCATTGCAGTGTGATGCTACATTAGAGTTTAGACTACAGAGAGACCTGAATAAAGTATGTATTAGATGAAGCACTTATGAGTTTGTCCTGGCAATTAATGGATACCTAACCTTCCAGGTCGCCTTCACCATTAAAGAGCTCCGTGAGATGGTTAACCTTGAAGGCTGCACGCCTCACTTTAACAAGTCTGATTTTGTCGGGGTCAAAGAAATCGTCCCGAAGCTGATCCGACCAAGAAAACGGCTGACTGAACTGCTTGCCAAGACGGCTCTGGACTCGCCGACGGACAAGCAGGCAAAGCTGTGGGCGCAAGGCGATAAGGAATGGACACTTAAGTTGTTGAGGACTCCACAGGAGGTGCTAGGAGAAGAGGTAAGCGGGTACTTTATAATTGGCCGGTCTGCATTCTCCAATATTGCGAGTTCATATTCTGATAGATAATCCTTTCCTTTTCTTGCAGAGCATGACCGGCCTCCGTGTCGGCATCAACCGCCTGGTCGGCACCGACCTCTCCGAATCCCAACCCGTGGAACCCACGGGCCAATCCGAAGACCTCCCCGCCGGATTCCTCTTCAGAAGCATCGGCTATGCCAGCACCCCGGTGGACAGCTCCGTGCCGTTTGACGAGCTCGCTGGTGTCGTGCCCAACCAGGCTGGGCGTGTGAGTGGGTGTCAAGGACTGTATGTGGCTGGATGGTTGGCTACTGGGCCGAGAGGGGTCATTGTGGATACAATGACGGATGCGCACAGGAAAGTGTTTGGTAGTCATGATGAGACCATTAATTATTCTTAGTTGGAATTGATTCTTGGACTATTACCATAGAAAACTGCAACTGTTCAAACTGTTCCTTTACAGGGTGGGACAACTCATCTTGGACGACCTCAACTATTCCCCTGTCGCGGACTCCAGACCTGGCAGCGCGGCCTTGACCGATCTCCTCTCCTCGAAGGGCGTGCGTGAGGTGAGCTTTGAGGACTGGGAGCGGATCGACCGGGTGGAGCGGGAGAACGGGAAGCGGCTGGGGAAGCCCAGGGAGAAGATTACACATGTCAACGAGTTCAAGGAGGTGCTCCAAGAAGATGGAGAGAAAGAGCGGTAGCAGTGTTAAGAGGCTCATATCTACTTCCATGGTGCTATTATCGGACTTTGAACGTGCCATATTTTGTATGCAAACTTTTCTACTTTCTAGTTCATTGTATGAAGTAAAAGGAGAATGTATTTAGTTATATTGTTATTAAATACCGTGGCATTATTAGTAAAATATATTTATAACAGGACCAACCTAATGTGGAAAGCCGTGGAACTCTACAGGAAAGCTCACAAGTTTTGCCTGACTGACCATTATTTCGCTTAGGACGAGTAATAATAGACCGAGCCCGTTCTTTTTTTATATATGCGAGAATATCGTCAGGTGTCGTATATTTTATATATATTTTTGCTTTCAAACAATGCTTCACAATATCGACTTAAAAATATTTAGAATGTCTCAAACATTTAACAACATTGTTTCAGTTAATCGGGGGAAGGAGGGGACATCGCTTTGCTCAAGTGTGATGATCACTTAATGACTCCTTTTGCTGAATATAATTAAATTGAGCCAGATATTTCCTGTCAGTTTAAGAGTTTCATCCTTACTGTTTTTCTCTTCCGAATAAATTGAGTTGCTTGAAATATTGTATATTCTTGTCGTTTCGATTTACTATTTGTGTGCACACTTGGGGAAAAACAACTGCGAATATATTTATATGGTTACATTCTCATTTTAAAGGGGAATTTGTACTTGCTATCAATTTCATCTCTTCGTGTAATCTTAATTAATCCCTTTAAATTACGATAATAATATTAATAATGAATATTTTACTCGCTCACAATAATTAAAAATGTCTTCATTACCACACTTTTAATAACAATTCCAACGTTTCGCGCCATTTTGTTCGTCTTGTATCATTTTAAAAAAATGTCTTCATCTTAGATAATATTATACGTCGAGATCTAAAAATATTTCTGTGTTTTACAACAACGTCTTGAAAACCGTTAAAGAAACCCAACTTCCTTAAAGAGACTCCGAGAGGAAAAACCATTCTAAACGTGACCTTTCCTAATTAGCCAAAATATTGTCCTGGAAACCTTCACTCTTTCTTCTGCGCATCCTCCTCCTCATTCTCCTCTTCAATATCGCCAAGAGACTTTGACCTCCGAGCGATTTTGGGAGGCGACGGTCCGGCACCACCGGTCTCGGGCACACTTGCAGGGCTGGTCGGAGGAGCCTCAAGACTCCTTGCATGCTCCTGCTCCTGCCGCCGCCACTCGTCCATGTCCTGCTGCTGCTGCCTCTTGAGCTGAGCGTACCCCTCTCTGATCAGGCCCAGCCGCCGACGCTCCTCTCTCAGCACGAGCCGGACGCGCTCACCATCCGACCCGAACGCGTCCGCAATCTCCTGCCTGAACTGCTGAAAGACGGCCTCGTTCTGCAGCGTCTGCATGGCGCGCACGACGTTCAGCGCGTTCTCCACGACCTGGGACGGCGGCTGGTCCATGGAGCCGACGTAGTGCTGCAGGCTCTGGAGTCCGTGTTGGATCGGGGCCAGGTGGTGGACGGTGGGCAGCTGCTGGAACTGGACGACGGTGAGCATGAGGATGTAGCGGACAGTCTCCTGGACGAGGTTCGCCACTTCCAGCTGGGAGCGGCCGATGGTGGAAGGACGGCGGTCTTGGAGGGAGTGACATGAAGGAGAATCAGTGTCGGGGGACTCCTCCAATGGTGTGGGAGTTTTGTACCTCTCTCCCTGGTCCTCCTCTTCCGAGTGCTTATCTTCCGAGCCTTCTTCAGTCTCCAGGTCTACCGCAGGTGGAGCCACAACCGAGGAGACCTCCTCACTAAACTTGAGCTCCTCCTCCTCTTCGTCGTCATCATCTTCACTGTTGTTGCCGTCCTCAGCATCGTACGGCGTGCCGTATCGAGAGCACGGCTGCAGCGGAGGCGTGGCATTGCTCAAGGGAGCGCTCAGAAGGTTGTCCAGTTGGCTGAGAGGTCGGCTTGAAGTGCTGGCGACTGGCTCAGGGTCGACCCTCCTCTCCGGCTGCAATCGTTCTCGGGCGATTCTCAGCATCTCTCGGAGGGCGGAGATGTTGTTCTGTTCGTGGAAGGCTCCTGCAAGCGGCACCGGAGGGGTGATCGTCCGATGGGAGCGGTGCGAGGAAGATGTGGCGGACTCGGTCGAGTTCCGGATGCTTCGACTTCCGGCGCTGACGCTGGCAGACATTGGCGAGATGGGGTCATCCAGCTCTGGCAGGTGGAGGTGATGCGATCCGAGGGCGATGATGTAAAAGTCCGTCTCGAACCGATCCGTCATGGTGAACACCACGGGAGTTATGATCTGGGCGCGGGAAACGTGCAGCTGCTGCGGCGGAGGGCATAACCGGGACGACATCAAGCCGAGGTAGTCCAGCTGAGGGTTTCCCCAGGAGTGGCGTCGGTTGCGGTTCTTGTGCTCGTTTTGCAGGGTGCGCGCCACGCGACTCGGCGGCGCACAGAGGGATGGACGTCGCATGCGCACTCTTGGGAACTGGACGTTCTGCTCCTCCCAGCTGAGATCGTCCAACTCTTCCTGTGTCAGATCCGTGCAGCTGATGCTGCCGTTCAACCGAGCGATCATTGTGGTGTTGATGTACTCAACCAGACGCTCGTTCGGAAGGACTTGATCAAGGTCGGGGAAGTAGAGCATGTCATAGCGCAGGGTGGCCTCCTCTTCCCGCGTCATTCGACGGCAGAACTGGACTGGAACATGTTCCCACAGACGCCAACTAGCCCCTGATGGCCAGAGGTCTCCATTAGGCACGGTCTCCCGATCCCACGGCGAGTACTGATCCGCCACGCGCTCGTCCACCCTGCTCAGCCTGTGGTGCACTGTAACACCGCGCACGCGTGCCAGCATGTGCACGCTCTCGCCCGGCTGCAGCGTGGCGATCACGTCGGTCATGGACTGCGCTCCGGACAACGCCGTTCCCGGGAGGATATCGTTGTTATCGTTCATGTTGATCCAGACTGAGGGTTCCGCGTCCTGCTCACGTTGCTGCTGCCCATCCTGCGTCAGTGCCGCGTCATTTGCCGCAGCTGCGTCGTCACCTTGTTCTTGTTGTTGCTGTGCTTCCTGGTCGATCTCGTCACACGGGTGAACGAGTCCGTTGTTGTCGTTGTTTCCTCCGTTGTTCTCTTTCTGGTCGTTGGGGTCTTTGTTTTCGTTGTTCATGTTGATGGGGTTGAAGGGGGGCGATGGCTGATCTAGGCCTCGGGCTGCGGTTGCGCCTGCGGGGGTTCGCTAGAGCGGCGATCGCGGTCTGAGGGAACTGGAACAACGGGAATAAACGGTTAACTAGTGTATATAAAGTGATACAAATATTTACAATGTACCTGAAAAATATCCTTAAGCCTTTCTTTTCTTGCCTGATTTTTAAATATGGCGGATGTCAAAAGATCACTCAACTTACTCAAATTGATTTCGTTGCCGGGAAATGAGAGATTTACTCATCCACAGAAGTAAAATTAGCTTAATAACGTTACGCTCCCAGGTCAATGGTTCTATCCTGAGCGATGGTGAAATTTGAATAAAGGGAGAAGGAAATAAATGTTCAGCTTCCTCAGCAGATCGAAAAAAGGACAAGCCGAGTTCCAGTGAAATGATATATTTATAATCAATAAAGGTAACCCTTTTCCTCTAATTATTTTTCTCCGTTATTGTCTTTCAATTTCCCAATATAAAAATTATCGTACGTTTAAAGAAATCCAATGACCCTCAAAGCCAAAGATTTATATAGTATTACTAAAGCTATGTTCAAAGCTAATATAGCGTATTCTCTTTTCCTCAGTACGAGAATTTTTAAGGAATGTTTTCCGTTCTCATCGCAAACCTAATAATAACTCTCCCTCCGGTCTTCTATCTCACCTGGGTATCCTGGCTGCGCTGTTGCAAAGTACTCCTTATTGACGCAGTTCCTGAGCGTCTCCGGGATCCTCCCTACGATCGCCCTCCGAATCTCGGAGGCGGCCATCTCTCTCAGCTCAATACTCGCCGCCTCCGAGTAGAACGCGGCGTGCGGCGTCACGATGAGGTTTGGCGCGTCCTTGAGCGGCGACGCGCTGTTCATGATGTTGTACGGCTCGTTCTCGTGAACGTCGAGGGCTGCAGATCTGTAATACATTTCATAACGTCATTTTTGGTCACTTGGAAAACGTTAATTTATAAACTTACCTAATCCTGTTATCCTTGAGCGCGATTGCGAGCGCCGCCTCATCCACGAGTCCGCCCCTCGCCGTGTTGACGAGGAACGCGCCGGGGCGCATCTGCTTGATGGTGTACTCGTTGATCAGGTGGTGGTTGTGCTCGTTGAGCGTGCAGTGCAGGGACACGCAGTCCGACTTGAAGAGCAGGTCCTGCAGGGTGTAGACGCGCTCCAGACCGAAGCTCTTCTCGATGCCGTCGGGCAGGTAGGGGTCGTAGAAGATGACGGTGAAGCCGAACGCCTTGGCGCGGAGGGCGACAGCGCTGCCAATGCGACCTGAAACAGGGAATTAGGAAAATAGTTATATGTGGATCACGTATTACAACTAATTGTGCTTCATAATATATAGTACATTTTCCGTCGTTCAATTAATACTCAATAACAAAAGGTCAAACAACAATGTTGATATACCCATTTAACCTTTATATTGATTGCGTCCAGTAAATCATTGATATAATTTATTGTTTAGCACCCAATGCATTTTCTAATAGCCGCCGTCGGACAAAAAATGAGATGGGAGGAGAAAGAACAAGAGGGAGCATGAAGAAGAAGGAAAAGTTGTGTGTTTACATTTTGTGATGATGTAAAAACTTTGAACGAGGCAACTTTTCTATTTTTTCGTGCCGGGGAAAAGTAATTCTGGACTTTCGAGCCAACCTGAGCACGGCGAAAGAAAGCATAAAAACAATTTTGAAAGGCTTTCGAGAGACCGGAAAGTTTTTTTGCTCCAAACAACTTTCGGACTTCTCTGTCGAGCAATCAAAAATAAAAATTTAAAGGTATGGAAAAACTTTCCGGGAAGATTTTAGAACACTTTTTACATCGTTGATAACTTATTTTATGCGAGTGTTACGGTTGGACAACTTAGAGGTTCGAATCTCTGCAACGCTTAGTTGACATTTAAGCAAAGAAAAATACTTAAAGGCCGTCAATATGTTTTGGAATTCGCAAAATAGCTTTTTCCGCTGCTCTCGTTTATTCATGCCGGGTGCACATCAACGAAATGAGAGAGGAGAAAATTGTGAAGAAAGCCTTGGACACAGGAAATATAAATATCAACTTTTTGGAACGGAAGAAAAGAGAAATTACGGGATGGTTTTTTAGGCTAATAATATTTTTGGCGCTTTTTACAAGAGTAATCATAGCTAGTTCGATGCTGTTTGTCGCAAACTGTGAACGAAACAGCTGTTATTTTAGTACTAAAATAAGTCAATAACAAATGTAATTCTACCTGTCCTGTTTCTCTTTCTCCATCTTCAGAAGAACAAAAGTTGGTGACACTCTTTTCTCTCTCAAAAAAGTTTCACTATTTTCATTTTTTGCACAAGAAGAAATAAGAAACTTTATGTTTCCTTTCTTATTTTTCTCTCGGAAAACTTTGGAAAGGCATCAAAGAAAGGAGAAGAAGGAGAAGTTTCCCTTTTCTTCTCCTTTATTTAGAAGAATTGCTCGTCGCATAAAAAGAAAACGTACAGTGTGTACTTGTGTCTTAATATGTATTTTGTATGCAAGTTTCAACTGAATTTCACCCCAGCAGTGATTGCAATGTTTTAAACATGTTCGCTAACGAAGGCCGATAAAAGGAAAACTTTCCATCAGCGGAAACTTTTGGTTCTTAGATCAGAGAATGGAAAAGTTAGCACTCTGAAGACAATTGATGAGCAGAGGAGAAGAAGTTTTTGTTTCATTGTGGCTTTTCCCCAATGACTTACTATACTGTACTATTGTACGTCAATGGGCTTTTCTTCCCTTCTTGGGCTACTTTGAGAGTTGTTTTCCTTCAGATTTCGAGAAAATGTGAAACTTGTTGTTGGTCGGATAGTTTTGATGTGAAAGCCAATATGCCACTCTGGACAACCTCCAAGGTATTGGTTAAAACTACATAAGAAGACACGCTACTTAGTGCATGCTTAATGGATGGATAAGAGCGCTTACCCAGTCCTACAATTCCTAGTGTATCCCCTCTAATTCTAGCGCAACCGTAGGCCGCTTCCTTGAGCTGTTCCGGTCCTGTGATCTTCTTGCCCTCCTTGACCATGTTGGCGAGCCAGAACGTCCTCCGGTAGAGATTCAGGATGAGCCCCAGGGTCGTGTCCGCAACCTCCTCCACGCCGTAGCCGGGAACGTTGCAGACAGCGATTCCGAGCTCGCCAGCAGCCTGGAAAGAAAGAGGAGATACATTAAATCCTAATTACAAAAAATGTATTATGTAAGGTGCGCATTCGGTTTCGTATATCATGTGTACAGCACTGCTAATCAGTGACCCATAAGTCATTTTAATAATATGTTAGTTCAAGTACTTCTCTATATAATATAATATAATATAATATAAAGGAGTACTTGGTTAGTTATATCACTGTGTTCCATAGAATTGCAAAAACTAGAAATAATTTCCGGAGATGAGGAGAAGATATTTCTCAAATTTCCCACTATAATTCATTAATAAAAGGTCACCTTGACGTCTACGTTATCCACCCCGGACCCGATCCTCACGACAATCCTGAGATTCTTGAACTTCTCCAGGTCCTCCTTTGTGAGGTTGATGGTGTGCCACATGAGCGCGCCCACGGCCTCGTTGAGCACCTTCTCGTGGATCTCGGATGTGCTCTGGGCGTCGCAGAAGGCCACGGTGGCCACGTCCTTGAGGATGGGCATCTCCACGGAGCAGTCGCGGCCGTCGAGGAGGGCGACGAGGGGCCGGCTGTGCATGGGGCCGTTGGGGATGGGGCCGCGGATGGACCCGCCCTCGATGCGGGGGCGCTTGATGCCTTGCATTGTGCTGCAAAGAGAACAATAACAATGTTCGAATATAGATTTTAAAATATATAAATAGACGTGGTTACCGAATATGTGGTTGATGAAAGCAGTGGATAAAATGGAATGCTTAAATAAGCGTTTGGTAAACAACTTGAGTTGATGGTTTAATCTGCAGCCGACTAATGAGTAAGTTATCGTCAGTAATTTTCATAATAATGTGTCAAGCATTAACGAAAGTACTTTTAGGTCGAAAATCAAAGTCGAAAATCAAAGTCATGACGTCCAAAGTCATGTATTATAAGGTCTTTTCGTCTAAATTGTTGTCCGAAATTGTTGCTGTGACGTGGGTGAGAATAGTCGCCAGTTGCCACTTCTAAACTTGCTCAGTCAGAGGCTGAGGCTGAGTTCTTTCACTGCAGACAGCTGGCAACTTATTCCCGGCCTGCTGGCGACTAAATGCGGTCCCTCATTCTCTACTGTCTCGCCTGAGACGGCTGGAAGGAAAGGCCTTAATATATATGGTGTTGGTCGAAAATGTATCAAGGCGTCAGCTCTTATAGTTTAACATCTTTTAAATAAGTTCCTATAGAAATTAGATTAAGCCAATAATTTACATTAGATTCCTATCGTAAAACGTCGAGACCATCCTCGGATAAGTCGGTAATCTTCTAGGGTAAAATGTAGTGCGTAGCTGTTATTCTGTTCAAAAAGACAGCGGCAAAAAGTTTGACTTTTAGAAATGAAAAGTTAGTTTGGTTTTGCAATGCTGTCGCCTTCACTGTATTAGTTCCATTTTCCCAGATGATAGCTAAGAATCGCAAAAAGGCGCCTTTTCTTCCTATAGAAAATACGGGAAAAGTTTGTTTGGCCTTTGCCATTTCCTTCTTGGACGGTCTCAACTGAGTGGTTCTGAAGAGCGTACTGTGGTAATACTTAAATATTAAGACAATGTATAGGTTAAAGATACTGAACTACATCAGAGGCATCAGAGGCCGGCCATAAGCAAAGAGAAATACACATTTTATTGGATAATTTAAATTAGTATCCGTCATCTGAACGAAACCAGAAGTATTTTTGTTCAAAGAGCAGAAGAACATTAGAAATAAAATTCCAGGCATGAATAATTCACCAACGATAGAATCTTCAATCAACCTTTCCGTGGAATTAGCGGTAAAGAGAGTTCTTTTTAAAATGAATCCTTCCATACATTGTTGTTGTTGTGTTTCCCGCTTTATTTTTCAAAACCAAAACTTTTGCTTTCCCCACCAGAATGAAAACTTTTCATCGCCCCCTAACAAAGGGAAAAAGCTCTCAAGACTGAGTCTGAAACAAAAAGTTCTTCTTCTCCTCCAGGAGGATTTTGGTCCTTAGGACCAGCCAGCAGCTAAAACTTTCAGTCCAGTATCACAAGAAGAAGAAAGACTTTTCGCCAAACCACCAGAAGAAGAAGAACTCCCGAGTTTCGTAATTAAAACTTTGCTACTCTTTTAATACATTTTGTTCTCGAAAAAATGTGTAAAGTTTTGTTAGAGGAGATTATTAAGCGGTGGAAATATGAGTGAGAGTGGACACGTGAAGGGTTATAAAGTGCTTTTAAATGTCTAACCAATGCACTCATGTATGACCTAAAAGTGGTGTACTTAGATGGGTAGAAGAAGAGAAGACGATTCATTATAAAAGAAGTCGTACTTGTGGAAGTGAGCGCTACCCCTGGAAGCATTGAAATAGGACAACATTTACTTAAACCTCCTTTCCTACGAGGGTCAATTTTCGAAAAGGTCAACGCTGCCATACTAACTTTTTTATTGTAACAATAAATTATTAAATAGGAAGATAGGACCAATTTTGCTGACATTTTGTAGCAAATATAACACTGAAGATAAAAATGGTCACGAAATCTACAGAAGTGCAGAAATCACACGGTCAGAAAACCCAACAGCATTAAAATTAGACTAATTACAGCCTTCCTTCTTCTCGAAATAAGTTATTTAAAAAAGGCAGAATGGCGCAAAAAGTTGGTTCCTTTATTCTCCATCTCGGAAGGAAAACTTTTTTTAAAACACGGTGCAAAAGATGAGAGAGAAAGACCGACCGACGCTGCTACTGCTGCTGTTAGTAGGAAGAGAGAAAAAAAATGGAAAAGTTTTCCCGCCAAAAAGTTTGAACTAAAAGGGAATCAAAAAGTTGGGCCGAGAGAAAGAGAGAACTGACAGCAGCCAAAAATGAAAGGGGAAGAACAAGCACAGACTACGGAAACCTTTATTATAGATGGATATTTTACTTTTAGTATAAGTCGTCAAGGGAATTATTAAATGTGAGAAATGTCAATAAAATTTATATTGTTGAAGTCTAAAGTCAAGAAAAGCATAAAATGAGAATACAGCTTCCTAATAAAAGCCATTCCAAGCCTCTCCTTCCCTTGAGAGTAGGAGGCCCCACAGAAACCAACTTTTCCTTATACTTTCTTTTTCTTCTTCCGAAAAAGTTTTGAGCACAAGTTTCGTCTCGCTGCTGAGCCCTCAAAACTTTCCTTCCTCCTCTCCCATCTTCGAAGTTAAACGGCATAAAGAAAAAAGTTGGTTCTACAAACTTTCGTCCGCTTCTTCTTGTGCTAAGTAAGGAACGGAGGTGAAAAAAAGTTTTCCGTAGGAAGAAGAAAGAGCCTTTTTTTCTTTTCTTTTTCTTTGAGCAAAAGCGTCCAAGGATTACATGATTACTTTCCCATACTTGTCAAGATTTTTAACTCTTTCAGATTACTTTATGCAAATACTATTAACCCTAATTTGAGCAAAAGCGCCTGTCTTGGAAGAACAAAAAACTTTCCTGACCATTTTCCTTTCTTTTTCTGCCTCCGGAGAACGAAATAAAATGAAAAGTTTTGGAGATGGGAAAAATTTCGCGGGGAGAAAGGGAATTAAAATATAAAGACTGTTGGATCAAACTTTTCAGTTAGTTATGTTTGGAATATGCATTTGCAAAGGAAACGTTCATTGGTGGTATTAATAATATCTTAATATTTTAACATTAATGATGGCATGTCACCTATTCACTGAATACTATTTAGTACCTTAATGTAAGAAGCGTTTAATACATATGTTGAATAGTTCACTAACTTCACATGTTATGTTTTGATACAAATATATGTTTCCAGATAAATTATACACCACTTTTATCAGGTTTCATCATAAATGTTGTTTATATTATAGAAGCCAAACAAATCTCAAAAATATCAGTCCGGAATACTTTTCACACAAAAATCTACCCCTGATTTTTCAGAAGAAGTAGAAATAATTTAATCTGCTTCCTCTCGAGCTAACGTATCTAATGACAGCAGTTTCGTTGTTCGTCAGAGTAGCGTATCCTGTAAAGACTGCCGAGTCAGATTCTACAGAACAAAGTCAAATTGAAATTGCTTTAAAAGATATTTTAAGTTCATAGAACAACAACATATATCAATAAAAAAAGACCCAATTTTTTAC
The DNA here is from genome assembly GCA_900659605.1 of Tisbe holothuriae. Classification (NCBI taxonomy): domain Eukaryota; kingdom Metazoa; phylum Arthropoda; class Copepoda; order Harpacticoida; family Tisbidae; genus Tisbe; species Tisbe holothuriae. The sequence goes on from LR140038.1 coordinate 12,844, forward strand.
CAATTAGATGCAAAAATACTAAGCTTTCATTGCGTCATATGTTTTTGGCCAGTAGCCTGCTTTTAACGGTTGCGATCCTCTACTTACATTCTATTTTCCTCCTTCATAAAATATATTTCAGCAACAGTTCCTTTCCCTCGTTTACACAAAAGCGCGGCCACCGCCGCCGCCGCGCTTCCCCTCCTTTTTAAAAGCTGCCGCAGCAGCTGCGGTATAATGTGCGTTGTCGCAGAGGCCGCGAGCCATTGATATACAACAACAACAATACCATCGCTTTAATAGCTCAATGGTCCGATCGATGTGTGTGAATTTCGATCCAATTGTTCTCACAGTGATGGCGTTTTGTGACAGGAAAAAGTGCAAAAGAGGGGTGGACGAAATATAATAATAACATTATTCATACGTATCATGAACAAAAAGGGATTTACAATTCCCTTTCTATGGCTGACATACACCCAATATTATTCTGTTTTATGTGCCCAAAACTTTGCTCTCTTTCTTCCAGTTGATACTCGCACACACTTGCAAAAGAAAGAAAAGGGGAAAAAGAAACTTTTTGGCGGTTAAAAGCCTTTTATATACCCACGAAGGCAACCGAGGTAGAGACAGGTTTTTTCTTCTTCTTCTTCAATCTGACTACAAAGACCTTTTGGCTTGTCTGAAGAAGAAGGGCACGACATGGTCGAGGAATGCATGATGTCTAAGGGAATTGGAGATTACAGCAGAGAAACTCACCAGTTTCTCTGGTTACAGGTAATCAGTAACTTCTTTTTTAATCGGGTTACATCAACGAAAACCAGAGGCCGGTTTTTGTTCTCTTTTATTTTCTGCTAATCGTGTTTTGAAATCGAATTTTACAAAGTAAAAAGTGATTTCAAACACGATTAGTTGCGCGATTAGCATGAAAAAAGGAGAACAAAAACCGGCATCAGTAATGTTCAATCAAGGATGTTTAAGTTATGTGTTCAATAATGACAAAATTGTATCATAGCCAACTAGGCAACTACAACATTGCGGAATAATATGAGTAATGAGTAATGCCCTGGTGAAGGAGCAAGAGAGAGGAACATAAAACCTGACTTCGACCCAAAACTCTTTGGCATCCAGCAGCGCTCTCTGCCCTGCTACGGCTGACACAGGTAAAAATAAAGGTGGTGCAGCTTGAGTATCTGTAGCAGGGACGAAGAAGAAGAATGAGAGACTATTAAAGATCTCCACTTATCATCACAGTCAAACAAAGATCACTCTCGCTACAACAATGATGACATTTTAAAACAATCGATTTTTGCAAGTGCTAAATTCAGTCCCAACTTTTGCATGCAGCGAATGAAGGTTCAAAGTTCGTCGTATATATCCCAAAGAAAACTGCTAACGTATGCAATATGATGATGACTTTGTCCCCCCGAAAATCATCTTTGTCATCAAGAATCGTCTGAGTTGATTGTAAAGTTGTCCTTAAACTGTCCCTACTGTGTGCTCGTTGTATTATTCGGTCTTCTTTTGCCCGTTTCTTCTTCTTCTTCTTGGCGTCGTCTCGCTTCTACGAGAGAGAAAGCAGGCGTGCGGACGAGCGTTAGAAGGAGACAAAAGTTGGCGAGTTGAACACTTTATCGGGGATAAGTCAAACGTACGACTCGTATAAGACGAGATTATGCACGTAACGTGTGTAGAGAGTGTTCACAATGATTAAAATACTACAAATGAAGATGTTAATTGATGATAAAGTGGACTTTGTTGAAATTTTGGCGTTTTTCTCGCCAACTTTTCGACCCCGTCAAATGTGTGAACGGTCCGTATTCCTCTCTTTCTTTTTCAGCTTCGGGGGCTGAAACCGAGTTTTTTCTTCAATGTGACATGCAGGAGAAGAAGAAGAAGAATAAAGAATAAAGAAACTAAGTTAGCAGCTAGCAAGGAAACGAGAGAAGAAAATGCTTCTTTTTCCTGGTGTGTTTTCAGACAGGCAGACTTAAAATTAAGACGAGGTCGCGCAATCCTCGATTCAACCAATTGAATGCCATTCAAATGTTGTCACAACTTTCAATCACTCAGGTTGAGGAAACTATGCTTACTGCACATACAATATTCGTTTAAAAAGTTGTTCGTAATGCAATGCGAGAAACGGAGAAAGTCGTTAAAACAAATCTAACATACCCACAAAGAAGGAGCCTCAGATTTTACCCCAGACTTCGACACACCTTCGGAACATCCACTCTCGGAACATTAACAGAACAATAGTGTGAGGTCAGTTCGAAGAGAGGATCTCGGTGAAATCCGTACCACTGTTTACTGTTAATGTTAACTGTTAACCCATTCCTTGCTGATATTATTGTCCGCCTTGGTCCTTCCTTACCTGATTGGCTTCCCTGTTGTCCCTCTCTTCGCTGCTGTCCGTGGACTCTCTTCTGCTGATGTCGGCACTTCACCAAACTCACTTCTCTGTGGAATTAACTGTTGTTGCACACGTTGCTGTTGTCGTCGTTGCACTCGATGGTGGAGAACTTGAAGCAGTCCAAAAGACTCGCAAGGCTTGTTTTCTCTTCAATGTACGGAACAATCTTTTTCGCTCACCGGTCACGGCTGGAGTGACTCAAGGAGGAGGAGGAGCTGAGTAAGGCAAGCAGGCTAAGCAGGCAAGGCAAGCGAGCGAGCGCAGGAAGCGCAGCAAGCGCAACCAGCAAGCGAGCGCCGCCGCCGCCGCGTGTCCCCTCAGCTAGCTGCTCGGCAGAGTTATTTTTCGAGGCGTGCGCGCGGGATGAACACCGAAGAAGGATATAGAAGAAGGAAGCTCAACTCCAAGTTGGCGCAAAGAACGGGTTAAAAAGACCGAAAGAGACATTTAAAGGAACACTAGGCACTGTGACTATACTAACATGCTGATGCTGTCAATACAAGAGTAGAGAGAATAGGCATTGTGCGCAGAATTCAGACAGTTGGGAGGAGTAAATACATTAACATGGATGGAATTGCCAAGCTTCTGTTAACAGATGTGTTATAGACTAATGCATATGTGGCCTATGCGACATACTTATAACATATTGAGTGATTTTTTTTTCAAGATTGTATATTTTTAGCTATATTTGTTATTTAAAGTGAAAGAGTCATTTTACTCTTATGAAGTAACTTCTCTTTAATAACTGTACTATATTAGAATAATTACACTGTAACATCAAAATCAGACGATATACGTAAACATCCTTGCTCAATGCTCTGTAACCACTATCCAGGAAATAAAACATACATCCTAAAGTATTATACTCTTTAACTTATTGTTTCAACGATCATCGTAATACATGAACGCAACTTCAACGGAATTCCTCCACCTTTATCAGACCCTCACCTAGTGACGCTTTTCCACTTCAGTCTCTCTCTCCCATTTTTTCCAAACTCCTACTTCAGTATTTCTGCCAGACAGACACGACAGCCGTTTGGCGCGCGTGCACGGACACACAGACTGAACACATAAAACCGGCTTGCTGCCTTATTATATACACACACTTCTTCTTTCTAGTCAAAGTCGCCGTGTGCTGACTTGGCGAGACACGGGAAGACGAAGAAGAAGAAGCACCTTGGAAACTCAACTTTTCAAAGCCGTACACGGACACTGCTGAAGGGAATAGTAAATGGGAACCCCCCAAATATCAACGCAACAATGCAATGCTCGGTAGTTTCTTTAGATTTGCCCTTCATTATATGTCGTATGCATACATTTTTGCCGGCTGTTAGTGTCGCTATTAATCGTGTGACATACTTGAATGAAACGTGTTTATTTTTATTTTTGTTACAAATCCTCTACGTGTTTCCATATCAACGAACACACGCGCTTTATTATTGTACAAAAATGTCCGTTATATATTTATAAACACAGCTTGAAATATGCTTTCCCTTTTGCGGTTATTTCTCCTTCTCATACATTCAAAACGCAAACTGTGTGCGCTGTTGCTGTTGTAAAATGCCAAGCTAACACTTATTATGCAGAGGCCAGGTGTTTAAAAAATATTGCTGCCCCTCTGCAGGCCGTACTTATTTTAGCAATACCACTACTGTAGTTTTTACACTGACGGTTTGTCGCCAAGGGCAATAATTACTCCGTTCAAGGGTACTTTTTTACTGACTAGATCATACAAATTGTCTGTTGAGTATCATTCCAAGCTAATCGGATATTAGCTGTCATTTGATGCTATTGACAGCTTACAGATTTGAAGCTTTTCCCAATGAGTAACTCTCAGTTCGTCTTTTTATACAGAATCTCTTCCTCGTGTTTCCACGAGACCTTGTGATGACTATAGTATCTCATATCTCTCTCTCTCTCTCTCTCTCTCTCTCTCTCTCTCTCTCTCTTCCTCTCACATCATTCTCTCCCGCTACAAGGGAGTGGAGCAAAATCCAGGTAAAACTCTTATTGCATACGACCAGCACAGTGGATTTACAGGAACAAAAAACTACAATAACCCAATTCTACTACTTTTATCTACAGAACCGAAAGTTGAAGAACATTTGTCGCAATTAATTCCAATATCATTCTTTTGTGTTCCGTTTTTCTTCATGCTTGACGATATAATACACAGCAGTAGACATCGTCTGTCTGTCCGTACGTGTGTGAACTATAACTTTCGTCGTCCTGCCGCTGCTTCTACTGCTATTAGCACCAGCTTCAAACTAGACCGACCTGCCTCCCTTCCAGGCTTCAGTCTCTCACTCCTCCTCCTTCTTCTTCTTGTTCAGTTGTTCGCTCGTTCAGAAAACTCCTTGTCCGCCGTTGAAAAAAAACTCTTACGGAGAAGTTGGCAGGGAGAATGAATGCGAGCGAGGTTGGAACGGACAAATGTTGGCGGTTTCATAGAGTTTGCACATTTAAACCGTATTTTGACCTGAAAACTGTCCACGTTACGCATTCATATGGTCCAAAAAGACGTGCTGCATCAAATGAGATCCTTTAATCCAACATTCAACCCATCAAATAGACCTTTCGCCAACATTAAACACGTCAAAGCAACTGCGTATTCCCAGACTAACTTCGTTCTTTCCTTTGCTTCGCATAGCGCGCTCAGCAGCTTCTCTAAAACTCGCTTTCCTTCTTCTTCTTTCACCAGCAGTAGCTGCAGCCGAGCCCTTGCACGTGGCCTCAATATCATAGCAGCAGCAGCCTTAGCTGAGAAAGGCCGACCCGGCTGTTCCAGGCTTCTTACCAGTTGTTATATTGAGAGAAGAAAGGCGGAGAAGAAAGAAAGAAAGGCCTAGACACAGACGTGTATGCGATATGAAGGCCTGACCCTACCAGATATTTAGTCTCATGTTAAAGAATGTTGACATTGATCGAGTCTCGTTGGGAGGAAGATGGAGAGATGGGGGAGACGCTCAATCGTAGAAAGGCCAAAACATGCGTCGTCTTCTCTTTCCAAATGCCGACATTTTCTCTCGGAATACATTAGCAGACCCTTAAACGGTATTTCCGCTTCAGTTGTGATAAGAAAAGCGTCCGGAATATGTATTGAATGATTTGTTGAATGTTTAATTTGAACGTCATGAAATATTTGAGAGAGAGAAAACTTTGTCCTGCTTTCCTACTTTCATATTTTGCAAAAAAAGTCAAACTGTTGCAAACTTTTCCGCTTTTTTGTTTCAAACTTTTCTGTCGTCTTTTTCTTTCTCATTTTCTATTTATGGCGTGCTAGCAAAAGTATAGGAAAAACTTTTTCCTTCTCTCAAAAGGATATTATGGATGGAGGAAAAGTTTCATTCGGTGCAGGGATAGGTTTCGTGAATATAATGCATTAAATTGCGATAAGTGCATTCTGATCAATGTCTCGACCGCGTTGATTCTGACCAGGGATCTGCGACGAAGTCATATGGTTGTCGCAGCTCCCTGATTCTGACTAAGATCAAATCATGGAGTTGGTGCTGAGCATAGTTATAAGTTATAACTTATTAACTACAGCAGTTACTGTCTATGTGCTGATTTGAAAAAGTGCTTGCTCCATGTATAGAGCAAGTCTTGTATAGTAGGTTCATGGCCTGCTCAGATTCACGCACAGACTGCACTGTGCGACTTACAGCCGTTTCCGTGGAACAATCCCGGCGGAAGGTGAATTGCATGTGGAACATTGGCTTGTACTTGAAGTGTGTTAGTTTGAGATGCCATAATTCACAACGTTCAAAGCCTTTTGGATTATTATTGCCAATGTGGGGTTGGAAGGAATTCATTTTCAAATGACGCGAAAGTTTGAGCTGAGTTGTTTAGCTCTGCAAAAATGATGTAATGAAATAGAAAATAGGAATACAGTACATTGTCATTTAAATGTATAATAATTAAATGGTCGGTTCTAAGGATATTCTTGTTGGGTTCTTATTAATTTTATTTCAGTTCTTTTTATAATATATGGGAGTACTATATCAGTTTGGATCTACTTCTTTAACAATATAAGGTAGCCTATATAGACCACCCATTAGATGTTGGTCTACCACATAACAGGGTTGAACTGAACTGAGAGTTTGCCAAGAGAAGTCTGCACTATTTAACCTTAGGATGGTTCCATCAGGAGTGTGCCAATCGTTGATTGTTCTGGCCACAAAGTAGATGACTCCATTGAATGGGTCTGAAATAATTTATTGTCAAACACATATGATTAGCCAATGAGAACTCTATAAGAAGAGACTGAGGTTTGCGACTTTGCGTGCAGACAATCAAAAAGTCATGAACACGGATCAAAAATCTTGGGGGGAGGGGGACCCCAAATTTTTCTCTACATTAGTGGTGCTTGTTCATTTTCATTTTTTACTAAATTGATTTCCGAAAAATTGTCCCTTGGCTAAGAAACCATGTAAACAGGATTAATTACGATGACAATGATTTACCTTTTTGTAGAAACCAATAATCCTAGAAGTAAAGGTCATTCCGCTCAGCATGTTGTTCTTAAAAATCAGCTGTGCCATGGGTGGCTATAGTCGCCACCTGTCTGCCTGAGAGGCCTCAGTCACCTCTCTTCTGAGCCTCAGTCTGAGTCATTCCCTTCAGCAAGCTGGCGACTAAAATTTGGACCTGCTGGCGACTATAGAACGGACCCTCGCTTCTCACTGTCGCCACTGAAAGAAGCTGGATGAAAGGACCTTTGCGGCGCTTATAGGATACTTGGTAGAAACCCAATGTGAATACTTGGCATTGTCTGTGTCATGATAGTCCACTGCTTTGTCTGAAGACTGAACCACATCATGCGATTAGAGAATGGATCTCCTCCCACTGCCAGCACTCCAGCTAAACCTGTGTCAGGGTGATTTGTGGCTATAGCAGAGGCCAAGTGAGTCCCTGAAACCAATTTTAGTCAAATGGAAATTTCATTAATGGTGTTTAGTTTGGTATAAATATATTTTAACATATGAATCTTAAACACTTTACTGAGTTCCTACAGTATTAATATGTTAATTTCAAATATAACTACCGCCAACTGGAAGATCTCCCACTTTTGTCCATTCTTCTGTGGCAACATTGCATATGTAAGTCTCTCTTCTGATTCCAGTTGAGATATGAGCCCCACCAAGC